>REGM01000107.1:537293-574205 GCA_004194415.1 Aurelia aurita | reverse complement strand
GGGGGGCTTCAGCCCCCCCAATAATTTTCAAGTCGTACTTTTTAATTTTTTAAGAAATTATGTTTATATCAGCAAATATCACCTAGGGTTCATAACTTAAGCACTATCGAAGTTGCAACTATTGTTATCAATAGAAATGAGAGCAAGATAAGAAATTTTGGGAATTTTGATTGAAAGTTGGATCTATTGCCGATACAAACTTATTCTTAAGAAATAATGTTCACGTTATTAGGTTCTGTTAAGTTTAAAATCTTTATTTCTGAAAGTAGAGAGGCTTTATGTTTCCGTACAGCCAAACTCGCATAAATCGGATCGCTTCTGACCAAGAAAAACAATCCGACTTGCACGAACTCCGACTTATGCGAACTAATTTGAAAATGAAAATGCGGATGGGACTTTCAAGTCTCTTCGTTTTTTTCCGACTTATGCAAATATCCGAATTATGCGAGTCCGCCTTACGCGAGTATGACTGTGTTTACTACATTAAATGTAATAATTCCGCGAGATTACGAAATTCTTAACTTTATAACATAAAAGATTAAAGCGGGGCATTTCTTTCATCCAAAAGACGCTCCGTGGCACATGAACCTTTCGCCATCAGATGAAAGATTGCAATTCTGTACACTTTATTCACCGATGATTTTATGGAGATTTAGTTGTTGAATATGCTACTAATGAAGATCTTTTCTTAGACGTTTCTAGCTATGAAAAGGGCGTTGGTCGCATTTATAGCCAAAGTAGAGGGCGTGGTCGAGAAAATTTTTCTGGGGGCTTTACCCCCAGACCCCCTCAGAGTTGCCCACTGCTTTCTAGCCCCCCCAATCCAAAATATGCTCCGCGGTCCCTGGGTACTCTCTCTTTCTCTCTCTTTCTTTGCCACAAATTATGCTTTATAGCTGATTAAAGGTCGTTTTTGGTCACCATAAACGAGCATAGGTTCCAAATCTTTGAAAAGGTCGGTATAAAATTCTGTGACCTATTTCTTTGAACGAAACTTTAGCTACTATGCTATAACTCTACCGTTGGGCTTTTCAGTAATCTCCAATAATTTCAAAATTAGAGTGTTTTGCGTCTCTTTTAAGAATTCAAGAAAAATTTTGACAAAAACTTAAAACTATCGTAATTTCTGAACTTTTTGAGAAAACATAGAATAATTTCAAGAAAATCATAATTTATGAATCTCCACAATATGGTATCAAGCAAAAGTCTTTCACTTTTATGGTTTATGATTTAGAAATTTGATGACGTCACATCCTCAAATGAGTTGAAATGTAATATACGCTATAATTTCGAAAATATTCAACATTTCAGACTCAACAAAATTTTTCTTAGTGAACTGTGTATGCAATTCGATCTTGAAGGAATGAGCGCTGTTAGTGGTGAACAAAAAACATCCTCCCTTGACGCAGAAATGCAGGAAATTCAGAGAAAGTTTTCCGTTTCAATACAATAATCATTTTGATATAGGATTGTATAATTCATTTCCTCCCACCATAACGAATCACGGTTTCAAAAAAAAAACTTATCAATAATGCAGTGGACTTCAAAATTTGTGTTCAAATGAAATAGAAACTTGAACTTAATTCTTATTTGTTATGACCTTTAGCATAAAATTCATTTTTTGTAAGAAACCCTTTATAAGAAACTCTAAGATTACAAAAAGATTGAGGAAACTTTGTTCGCAAAAATGAAAAGACTTAAAGACCCTGTGCTCCCCATGATCCTATGCACGTAAACGAACCAGCAAGACATCATATGGCCGTAAAAAACATATTTTAACACACAATAGTGGAACGCAAATAGCTGCAGGGAACAAAAGCTCCATAATCCTTCAAATGTTCTTCAGGAATGTCTGTTGTTTCAGTTCAAAAGAGATGGCATAACAACGTTCATTTGAAGATTGAAAAGACAATACGGTTTTACGATTGATAGGCCAAAACGACTTTCATACAGTATGAAAGTCACTGTGAGACCGTGAAGGATCTTGGGGAGCACAGGGTCTTTAAGAGTCTTTTCCATTTAATCTAGAAAATCGAAAGCATATTTTCACTTGATTCTTGAACTGTTTACAAAGAGAAATTCAAGAGACTTTCAGTGCATGGTTAGATCGATAGCCGATCGATAGTTGTCAAACCTGTATTTTATGATAAAATCAGCACATAAACACAACTGATAAATTTGTTTACTGAACCATTTCATACATGCTTGCAAGCGCTCCACAACTTCTTTCGCATTGGCCTATCGATAATCGACTGACCGGTTTTTCTAGTGTTTGTTGTCGAGAAGGCTACCAAATTTTAGAATTTTATTTCGGAAAATCTAGCCAACCTTTTGCCTTCGAATATGGTCTGTGTCTTCGTGAACATATAATGTCCCTGGCAGAAAAGTATAGATTTACGTTTGTGTCAGTCATATCGCAGTAATAGTTCCTCTGGAGTGATTCATTGTACCAGGAGTCCCAAAATGATGTGTCAGCGTTTGCCAAAATCTATAATCGTGTATTATAAACGGTTTGCAATGAATAGACCTGTTCTGCAAAGGTTGTTTAATATAATATATTAGAATTGAATTATATTACATAGAATAGAATGACCTGAGCTATATGGCGCTCTCTATAAATAGGACAAGGAAAACCCTAAACATGCCATTTTTTCTTTGACTTTGCTTTACTTAGCCACTCGCTGGATTATCAAATACAATAGGCTATTTATAGACCTATGAGATCTCATCTTTTAACTCAGGTTATTCACTATAATTCCTGTGCTCCTATAGGCTCGCAATAAAAGACCTTCTTTAAAATAGCTGTCTCGAAATATTTGTCTCAAAGAAACGCACAATTGCCAAAAAAAACCCTTGATCAAATAAAAGCTCTCTTTCTCATTGAGAGGAATTCAGTTATTAGATAATGTAACGGATCTCGTTCTTACAGATATTATATGGGTAGTTCCTTCACGAATCAAGACGCTTGGAAGCTTTTTATCCCCAAAGTAGTAATCTGAAGCTCTGATTTTGTCCTCGATGAACAAGACAGGATGTATTAAGATAATGAATAAACACTCCTTGCTTGTGTTTGTGGTCATTTCGGCAATATGTTTCTGCAGGTTTAATAACTAAGATTTCTGTTTACGATGCTTAATAATTAATGCCTTTAGAGGCAATAGCATTGACTTTACTGATACAAATGTAGATGAACTGTGTAATTACACAGAGAAAATTTGTCTCTCCTCACATTCTTATTTGATGAGGAAAAATGTTGCATTTTGATGACTGTTTTGGAGTTACTTATTTAATGATCCACCGAGTTTGATAATTGAAGTTTTCTAAACATAGTACTGGGTGACCCATAGTAAAAAATGGAGTTTGCATTTGGTTTGCATCAAATTTGCACAAACTTGTATCATCTTCGTATGAACGGCAGGCCTATCCGTACAAATTTTGTTCCGAGTTTAAACTGTACAGGTATCTTGTGGACGCAGTCTGATTTATTGGCTTATAAAATCATTTGGCAATTATGCCTGAAATGGAAATTTTACTGATTCAACTGATACCAAATTAGATTTACTGAGTTCTGCGCCTCAGGAATAATATTTTTCTCCCGATATTTGCATTTTGTGAGGCATTATTGACATTTAAGTTGAATTTTTTGAGGTCACTGACTTTACTATCAACTGATGTTTGATAATAGACACTTCCTAGAAGTGATATCTCTTCAAATTTGCAGTCTTCATCATTTATTGCACTTTTCTGTTGCGTTAGAGGCCACTTTTGGTATTGATGTCTGGACAGGTTTGATAAGTGATGCGTTTGGAGGAAATATTGAAGATAAGAATGCAAATTAACTGAGTAACTATACAAAAAGAGAATTATATGTCCTCATATCTGCAGCTTGTATAGATTTACCAAGACGGTGAATTGCACCTTCAATCGATTTTAGGCCTCCGTAGTTTGCACAGATGTTTGTACAGATTTGATAAGTGATGTCTTTTGAGGGAATATCGACGATTTTACTGATCAAAATGCAGATTAACCGGAATAACGAGACAGCAAAATAGTTAGCTTTCCTAAAATAAGCAACTTTTGTAGACATTTAATTATATTTTTCGGTTGTTGTTGAGGAAATTTGACACTGGTATTTGTGCAGGTTGGATAAGTGATGCCCTTGGAGAAAACTTCGACGATTCTACTGATGAAAATACAGATTAACTGAGTGACTAGATAGAATAATAATTAGCCTTCCCCATATTTGCAACTGATAGGATTTACCAAGACTTTAAATGGCACTTTCAATTGATTTTTGGTATCTTTAGGTCTTTTGGGCACCGATGTCTATACAGGCTTGATAAGTGATGCCTTTGCAGAACAAATCAACAATTTTGTGTAACTAGACAGGAAAATATTTAGCTTTTCTCATACATATTTGCAACTTGTAGGATTTTACAAGATGGTTAATCACACTTTCAAATTATTTTAGGCCCCCTTTTAGTCATTTGGGTACAGATGTATGTCTATCTATACAGGTTTAACAAGACGTGCATTAGGAAGGAATATTGAAGATTATGCCGGTAAAAACACAGGTTAACTGTGCAACTAGCATGCTCACTAATTAGAACATCACGTTGAGCACACGCATAATATTTTTGAATAGATTGATACGCATCAAGCTTACATATAGATGCCACGTATGGGGAATCGCACTGTCTCAGCAAAGACTTGGGCATTTTTTAGACGCAATGCCTCTTTCGTATTAGCAGCAGTGATTTTTTCATCAAGACAATGGTTTATATTTTTGGCTGTTATTCAGGTCATTTTAGCACTGACGTTGGCAAAGATTTGGTGACTAGTTCCTGCAGAAGAAGTATTACTGATTATGTTGATACTAAAGTCTGCGTGATTAGATGAGATAAGTCTTTATTTCTCTTAGGGTTGCAATTTTGAAGCAAAACTGATACTTTCTTGAAACGTTTTGAGTTTCTCAAGAACTGTTGGATTTGCATACTGACGATTATCGACAAGATTTACTAATCCTAGCATAGATTTATTAAGCGTGTAAACAGAAAAAATTAGATCTCTCCTCATCTTTTAAAACTGTAGTATTTTTCAGGATAATAAATGTATTTTTCACATATTTCTGATGTCATTTTGGCAGTAACGTTAGCATGCATTGAACCGTTTATCTCAAAATTATTTATCTATTTTTGCCAAAATTTAAAATCATGACTTATCAACAGATTTCAATGAATTAAAAACATACTGTTTGACATTCAAAGCATATTGTAGCAGAAAGGCTAGCTAAGATGTAGACATTTATTTCACTAGAATCGGCTATATTTAAATTGGGTATAAAATCAGCTCTTTGGAACATAAGGAATTCTAAATCTTTCTAAAGCTGAAAACTATAAAAAGTTTGGTCGTAATTTCTTCTTTTCTTCGAGACTTTGCAAAAACCACTAAAACACAGCTTCCAGGTAAAGGTTTCTCCAACTCTACAAGAGTATGATTTCACTGTAGATCGGTTCTTTTTCGTGTGGTTGTTAATTTTATTTTTTTATTTGTTTTAGTATCTATGTTAAATGTATTCGCCGAAGGGTAGCAATGTATTTCCATGCTCCCTGTGGTGTCGTTCTGTAATGTTATTGTTAGTTAGTAAATTATAAATTTTAGGAGAATTTATATAAGAAAAAGAGTATGATTGATTTTATTGAAATTTATTTCTACATCTAAGTTAGCCTTTCTGCTAAAAAAGATTGGCAATCGACCTATTCTGCTAAGGTTTGTTTACACCCACTTCAAGTCAAGTGATCAATTTCTTGATGAAACATCTTGTTATCTCTTAACATAGTTTGTGCCACGGAGAGTCGTTCCATGAATGCAAAAATTACAATAATAAGAGTTTGGTCACATGACTTAAACTGGGTGGTATTGTTTAATCTATTCTTTTAGTTACATATACAAATTTTAATAAACACAATCAAGTCACAGCTTTTGATTTGTCACCCATCGAACACAAGGAATTCTTTTTTGACTCACCCAGTAGACTCAAAACAGCATTGCGATACTTCCTCATCATATATTACTTATCAACCTATGAAAACATAAGTTTGGATGGTTCAGTGGTAGCGCGCTTGATTACCAATCTGAGGGTTGGTGGTTCGAGTCCCTGGCCTGTCGAACCTGCTACGTAGAGTGAGGAGAGTCGCCAACCCTCTGTAATTCCAGGATAAAGGAATCACCAGGTGTGGTCACATCGAGAGGAAGGACCAGGACAGTGCTCGATAAGCTTAGCTTTTCAGTGTCCTAAAATTACCTTTGGATGCTAGGTAGAAATATAAAACAAAACATAAGTGCTAAAATGACCTCAAGAAAAGCATAACACTTGATTCATCAACTTGGTAAATCTTAGAAGATGCTAATGCATGGAAAGATAATTCTTTGATCTGTCTTGCCACACAGTAGATCTACGTTTGTATTAGTCAGAACTGTGGTATTGTCTCCTCGTTCATTACTTACTAATCTGTGAAAACATCAGTGCCACAGTTACCTGAGCAAAAAGCCTAAAACTTGATTCATCATCATCGATTTATTAAATCTTAGAAGATGTTAATGCACGGAAAGATAATTCTTTAATCTAGTCACACAGTGGATTACATTTGTATTAGTCAAGTGAGTGATTTTTCTCCTCGACCATTACTTACTAATCTGTGAAAACATCAGTGTCACAGTTACCTGAGCAAAAAGCCTCAAACACAAGTCATCATAATCTATTTGGTAAATCTTACAAGCTGATAATGAGTGGAAAGATATTTCTTTAATCTGTCTTGTCACACAGTAGATCTACGTTTGTATTAGTCAGAACTGTTGTATTTTCTCCTCGTTCATTACTTACTAATCTGTGAAAACATCAGTGCCACTACCTGAGCAAAAAGCCTCAGACACAAGACGCAATCACTATCAATTTGGTAAATCTTACAAGATGATAATGCATGGACAAATAATGTTTGAATCTTCCTAATCACATAGTGGATTTACATTTATAATAGTCAAGTGAATGATATGTTCTCCTCAAGCATTACTTACTAACCTGTGAAAACATCAATACCCATCAGTGCCACAGTTACCTGAACAGAAAGCCTCACACATCATTCATCATCATCGATTTGGTAAATCTTACAAGCTGATATATTGCGTGGAAAAATAATGTTTTAATCTGCCTAGTCACACAGTAGATCTACGTTTGTATTAATCAAATGAGTGATATTTTCTCCACGAGCATTACTTATCAATCAGTACAAGCATTAGTGTCACAGTTACCTACCAACCAGCCATCACCTTCAATGCCATACGGAGTTTAAGTTTGATACTTGAAGCGTCGTCCTTGACGCATTGCGGATAACAAAGAAATGCGGCGACGCATTGCCAATGTGTCAAAGTTAGATTAATTGAATTTCATCACACCGTATTCCATCGCATCACAAAATTGCCTCAAGTGTGAATTCAGCTTTACGACAAGAGTCCTTTGTTTCACTATAAAACTGCAACAACAACTAGCCATCGCCGCAGCGAATTTTTTTCCGTACATGGTTGGAAGTATCTTTGATGGTCAGAAGCATCAACTATTGATAGTTGGAAGTATCTTCTTTCACTTACCTTTAATAGTAGAAGTATCAATTATTAGCTGAGGTCCGTTTCAAGTATCAATGGTTGGAAATACCCTACAATAAACTTGTTGTTTGGAAGCATCTTAAACATTCTTCCCACCCATAATGGAAGAGTGTGAAGGGGTTTAGAGGGACAATAGGATTCATGTAGAAACTGTTCCAAGAAACAAAGTCTTCCAAGCATCAGTTGGGGCACAAATGATAACATCTTAAGATCACGAGACAAAAAACTCTCTGAAAATCTTTGTGTTTTAAACTAAGTTTCTTCGATAGTATTGATGATACCCCCTTCCTCAATGTTGTTTGAACCATCAAAGCAAAAATGTAAGTGAATACAAATAATTTTTTTCAACGCGGTCCTGCTGAGAATGTTTTGCAAATTACTGGAGAATACTTTTAAGCTCGTTTGCAGCTTTTTTCTTTAAACATGTCATCGAGAAATACCCTGCCCAAAAAGTTGGGATTCTTTGTCCGCGTTTTCGAACAGTAATGCTATGAGTCGTAGTTAAGCGGGGATGAGTCGTAGTTAAGCGGGGATGGCTCAATGGTAGCGCGCTTGACTACCAACCTGAGGGGTGGTGGTTCGAGTCCCCGCCCTGTCGAACCTGCTACGTAGAGTGAGGAGAGTCGCCAANGAGGAAGGACCAGGAAATTGGTTCGAATAAGCTTAGCTTCTCAGTGTCCTAAAACTACCTTCGGATGCTAGGTAGCAATATAGAAAAAAAAAAAAAAAAGTAGTAGTTAAATAACTTTTGGAGCGAAAACAACAAATCTGGCAGATCTGGTTGTACGTCTAATAGCTATGTAGTTGAATTTCATAATTAGACCTTTTAGCCATTCTACAAAAGAGTCTGGATCGAGCGATATTTGTATACATTTCGAATTTTCGAATGTGCACAATAATGATAGAAGGTAGAAGCTATAATGCCACTCAATTAAACCTTTGGAATACAAATGTATAAAAATAACGTTCGATCCACACTCTGTTTTAGAATAGCTAAAAGATCTATTGCACGAAAGTTATCAAATTATAACTTGTCCAAAGTCTCTATATAATGTTAACGTTTCATAAAATAAGAGGTCGTTAAATGGTGCCAGTGTTATCTGAGAAGATTTCTAACATTAGCGAAATCAATCTTTCTGCATGCAACAATTCATAAATTTACTGAGATATGGCTTAAAATGTCAGCTAAAAGTTCACTTTAACAAATATCTGCGAACATTGATCTCAAAGGTACCTGAAAAAAGACGAAAAGTTTTGAATAGTCCCTCAACAATTAACAGCAGATAAAAAAGTAACCAGAAACTCATTGCTCACAAATTGATCACTTGATTTATCTCTGCCGCTATCAGTAGTATAGCAGATAGAGTTATTAAGTTTTAAGGATGGTTAATATTGCAAATAAATTTACTTTGTAAGTCAGAAAAAAGTTATCACTTTTTTGAAAATCGTGCTGCAAAGCCAATAGACAATAATGCTAAAGATGGTGGCTCCAAAGACTCTGTTGTGTTTTGCTGCAAAGCATGCTGGTAAAAAGCTCACTGACGACTACCTAACGACATAACAGTGTTGGTCTGCCTTTTCGACTAGCTAGATTGAATTCGAATCGACCTTGAATTCGAATGCAACATGGTACGAACCGAACTTTACCGCAGCTAGCCAATCGAAATAGCACACCAAAATAGACAATAATACTTTGTAAGTCAGAAAAAAGTTATCTCCTTTTTGAAAATCGTGCTGCAAAGCCAATAGACAATAACGCTAAAGATGGAGGCTCCAAAGACTCTGTTGTGTTTTGTTGCAAAGCATGCTGGTAAAAAGCTCCCTGACGACCACCTATAACGACATACAAATTTTGGTCTGCCGTTTCGACTAGCTAACTGTGGTGAAGTTTGGAACAAGTAATCAATGTAAACAAATAGGACAATTTTGTAGTATCAGTATATATCAGTATCCTAACCATATTCTGGGATAGGGTATCAATATCTAACCCATATTCTGGGATAGGGTAACAATATCTAACGTAAATCCTGGGATTGGGTCATAAAAGAAATCCTTGCGGTGCACACCACCCATATATAAACTTATAATGGAGTACCCCCTCCCCCCCATCCATCCAGTTCCTTCATGACGTCAGGGAACCAGACTGGGTTCTAGCGTTGTATTTAAATTGTTTCTACATTTGTAAAAGGGTTGATAGTGTTGTCTTATAGATAAACAACACTAATGAGTCCTAATTCTTATTGGCAGAAGTGACATCAATCAAGAATGCAGGGAAACAAAGGGGGAAACAAGAGACTCAAGGTCCAAGGTCATAAGTCTAGTGAGCAAGGTGAGCAACAACAACAGCAGCAACAACAGCTGCAAGAAAGAAAGAAAACAGCAACAACATTCTTGCAAAAAGTGAAACTTGGATGGCTCTCTGTTCGAATTTACTATTTGCACCAACTTTTGTCACAACAAGACGTGTTTTAGAGAAGCTTCCAGTATGCAAATATGCTGGATAACAGCATTTCTTTTAATTCTCGTCGCTTGCACTGATGTTACAGAGTCAAGATCATTTGCAATTGACTACGAAAAGAATTGCTTCCTCAAAGATGGCGAGCCATTTCGTTACATTTCTGGCTCGATGCATTATTTCAGAGTGCCAGATTTTTATTGGGAAGACAGACTGAAGAAATTAAGAGCTGCTGGATTAAATGCTGTGCAAACGTACGTTCTAAATGCATTGATGAAATTCATAGTTTACACACAGCCGTTTACGCAATAAGATTTAAAACCTTAAACTTTTTTGGGGGCATACAATGCAAATTCTGGCCCCATTTTAGCTGATGCCTTTTTTCTTTGGGGGAACAGCAGGAGGGAGGATTCAAGTTTATAACTGCAAGTAATCAAAGGTTAGATGAATCTCGATATTGACTGCCAATAGGGTATAATTTGAAAACATACATAGGCCAACGGAAAAATTACTGTTGCAAGTTGTGAAGTAAGAAGAATATTTTGTTTCTGACACGCATGTTAAAATGTTCCATCTTTATCATGCAGGCACATATAAGCATTGTTATCTTAGCTTGTGTTCCCAGGCTCAAAAGGATGTTTATACAAGGTGTCCCAAAAAGCTTTCCAGTTTTAAATTCAATTTAGTTTGAGCACTAGCTTGATAAAATTGAACAACTGGTACAAAAACGGGGGGTCATCAAATTTAATCATCTTTTCGCCATTTTCTAAGCAGTGTTTTACAATATCCAGTTCTGTCATTGGCCGTCCCATAATAGTTCCTTCCTTTTAGAGAATAAAGTAACAAATGATGCGGTTTTAGAAAGCTGAGACATGAAATTGTTTGCAAAGTTTAGTGTTTTTGAAAATTTTGCAATTCTTGGACCGGGGCTGATTAAAGAAAAACGGACAATTTAGTATCCATAATCTTAAAACTTCATAAAAGATGTGCTAATTCTTATTTCAGTCACACATAGAACTTTTCTAAATGTCTTCAACTTGTTGTCGTAAAGTTCATTCACTTGAAAAGAAGTTTCAATTCCCAAACGGCCAAAAAGGCAAGTGATTTAACAACCATACACACACACAAATCCCAAGGTGTTACCTATCGCCTTCATTCCCATTGCATTAAGAAACAGTTACATTCAACTGTCTTCATTACCACACGGAACATAAAGTAAAATTGGATACTTTGGTTAGACGAAGTAAACGAGGAAAACAATGATTTAGCATAGATATTGCAGTCAAACTGTTCCTGAAAAGTTGTATTATACATCTGGTTAATTTCTCGAGGATTCAACCTACCATGATCATTTTTGCTAGACTAACCCCCCTCCTGCTCAAAGAAATTGAGTTTAATACGCTTACCAGATATTTTATTTGTGAATGGGTGTCATTGATGTTGAGGTAAGTTAAAAATATAAGCTGATCATCGTGGGAAGGTCAAGCACAGAACTGGATATTGTAAAAGGCTGCTTCAAAAATGGTATAAAGTTTATTAAAATTTGATGACCCTCTGTTTTTGAGCCAGTTGTTCAGTTTTATCAGTGCTCAAATAGTATATATATAACTGCGTTATTACGTTTTTCAACAACATTTTGTTTGTTTTGGTAGGATATGCAGGTCGAGAGATATTTGAATTTAAAACTGGGAAGCTTTTTTGGGACACCCTGTAGGTCTTCTGATAAAATAGACTTTTGAAAGTTGATATGTTGATAATTATGCAACAAAATCCCAAAATTCACTAATTCATACCCTCAAGATGACTGAGAAGTCCGCGTTTTTGACCTAGCTGATAAGAAACCCTGGTTATTTGTTAAAATATTGGGTCATGTGTTCCTTGGTCTTGCAATTTATGGTTGCTTCTTTCCAGATATGTTGCATGGAATGTACATGAACCGATGCCTGGTCATTATGTATTTGAGGGGATGTATGATATTGTGAAATTCATTAAAATGGCACAAGAACAAGGCCTCCTCGTCATTGTGAGAGCAGGTGTGTAGATGCATGACTATTTTCTGTCAGTTCATAATGGACTTGATTGTTATCTCAGTAATGTATCTAGACTCTTTGAAGATACATCTTGTATTTTTGCAATTCAAGCTGAACTGAACTTTGGCCATGAAAAGTTGGTGTCAAAATATGGAAAAAAGAAATTTTTTAAACTGATTTTTCAATATTATTAATCCTTTTAGGTCCTTACATATGCGCGGAATGGGAATTTGTGAGTACTGATTTTTAATTTCGTAGATTTCATTTTGTGGGCCACCATGATTGTGAAAATTAAATAGCCACTGACTGCCAATAATCATTCAAAAAAATCTTCAGATTTGAAAAAACTTTGTGAATAGCCTGCTGCGTAATTCAGCTTAATATTGGTCAAAAAAATCTGAGGTCTATCAGATCTCTGGCTTTTACCATAAACAGAACCCATATTCTTTGTTATCTCATGTTTTAGTATTAAATGTAACCTTCATCAGAGCCATACATACCGTATATATCATCATTCAGCACAAACTAGATTGATCACAGGTAGTTTAGTGACCTGCAAAATAGCTGGAAATGATCATGAAAATGTCAGGTTATTTTATATCCTCTCCCAATTCAAACCCTTCCCCCTTCCACCTTTTTCCAGGTCTAAAATATTTATAGACTGATTTTACCAAATAATATCTTCAATGTAAGTTGCTGCAGTGGTGGTGCCAAGCTTAAAAAAGTGGGGAGGGTAGCACTTGAGTTTTAAAATTGGGAAGAAAAAAGTATATATATATATATATATACCAAGAATTGTTCATGGCATTTTTTATTAACAGCCAAAGCCAAAAAAGTGGGGGAGAACATGTGCCCCCAATCCTCCCCTGGCACTGCCTGTACTAAGCTGGCCTTTTATTTTGCTCCATGCCTCAGTTTTGATTTGTAGCCTTATACCATAAGCGATGTGACATCAAGTTAAGCATAATGTGGATCTGTATTTAAGTTGGGTCATTACTAAAAACTTTTAAATTCGTGGACCAGCAATAAGGTGGCTCAACAACTAACTAAACATAAATTCAAAGTATATAAACAATAGGTTAAGATGGCTCACTACTGATAAAATGTTATACTGATCCATATTGATACACTCTTGGTGTCGTAGTCAACCTCGTCCCCAGGGCCTGCTTGTAGTTTTAATTCCACAGCCTGCCAAACTTTTTAATTCTTTCGTCTCTCTCCGTAATACGTGCCAAAGTTTTTCTTTAATGCCCAGTTTGCTCAACAAGGTACTTTAAGTTTCTAAGATTTACAGATACTGTGGCATGGGGTGTAAATAGAGGAGTTTGATCAATTGGATAAACATTTCTCCGGCTACAGTCTCAAGAAGCGTTGATTTGGGCATAGCTTTCAAATAAAAAATTTCATTTGGAACTAAATTTACGAATCAAAAGAAGTTAAGCCTTTTTACTTTTGAAAGTTTAGTATTGCATCAACTTCAGCGCTTCTTTGCACTTGAATAAATGATCTTGAAGGCGTGGATGTAAAGCCCCTCTTAAACAGTGTCAGCGTCTCATCGCAGTTTACACCACGTTGGTTATGACAGTCATAACGTCGAAGGTGGTGAGGGTATGGTGAGGCTCGAATCCCTTCCTTCTGAACTAATCTAGCCGTTGATGATTCCACCACTGCAGCACAGCACTTTCACTGCGCATATTCAAGTGAGAGCGATCATCACATCTGTTTTTTTCTCTCAGTTGATGATCATAAAAAGATACGACGACGTTTATCCAAGCTAACCAAAACGCGTTACAGTGATTATAATAGACCAAATGTATAAATGTATCAAGTTCGATAGAAATAACTGAAGTCGACAAAATAAAGGAAACTGTACGTATTTTAAATTTTTTTTTTGAAGCAAAGATGTTGCAAGAGAATCACATTTCATAAATCAGATTAAGAGTTATGTATTTCCGTTATCTATGCCTCAACTACTACACTCATTTTTTTTATAAGAAACAACTTATAAGAAACGGAAGCCACAATTCTTTAAAACTTAAGAAACTACCCTAAGTGAATAAGTGAAGGTAAGAAACTTTTGTAATTTGTAGCTTTAATTTTCCCAGGTCACTCGAAAATGTTTTGGCACTGTACAATAATAGTGGATGTTTTGGCATTGTTTTGAGTGCGAATTGTGTTATATTTTTTTTGAGATCTTAATTTGTAGGCTTAAATTAGCTGTAAATTAGAGCTATAATTACTTCTCGCCTACTGTAAATAAATTAATGATGATGATGATGATGATGAAGTAATTTGGAAGCTCTTCTAACAAATATATATTGGCTCTATACTTACGGCATTAACAGTACAAGAAACACATAAGAATTTGGTAGCAAAATGGCCCTAAAATTTAAGAAATTGCCTACCAACCCCGGACCTTAGTTTCTTATAAAAACTTAGTGTACTGATACTGCTACCAACACAATGGCCGAGCTCTTTCTATTTCAGTTTCTTGTTTGCATTCTACATAACGAGCGCTCATTCGAGGGTGGCGCTCGTTCGAGGGAAAATTGCTGTTTTCTTATGGGCTTTTATCAACTTTATTGATAGCCTTATATTATTTTTGAAACTACAGATCAGATTGAAAATAGCTGCTCACGAGAGTACCAGTGGCTTGTGTTCTAACATTAATTAAGATATCTGCTAGCTCTGTTTACAGATGTTTGCACCGTGTTATAACTGGCTTATAACGCTTCAACTGGCTCCTTCGGTTTGAATCATGTTTCCCCCAAAAATAATATTGGAAAGGACGTCTTACAAGAGGATCTTCATGAGATTTTCACAGATGTGATTTCCCAAGCAAGCAGATATCTTTCGATCGGAACGTCTTTTCTAAGGAGAGAATAAAGAACTCGACTTCCTGGTGGTGAGAATGTTAATTTCCAATGTCTTTATGGAAGTTTTATTCTCGCAATTTCGTTCTACAGTATACCATCCCACGATTCTCTCAGATAACCTGCTGTTCTTAAATTTGTGTCGGTCGAAATCTTTCTTTCATCGGCGTAATAAGGAGCTTAAAGAGGCGTAAATATCTGACGGGAGCCAATATCGGCTTTTTTCGAAGACATATTAGAATCAAGGTCGCTGTTGAGGTCTTTGATGTGTCTCGATGTCTCATCCATAAAAGTTTTTAGCCCTTATTTAGACAAAGTATTTAGCTTTGCGCTGCTGTTACAAAGGACCAAGAACGCACGTAAAGGCTTAAGAAAAATTATCCGCCGACAAAAAGAAGTTTTTACCTCTGCGCCAATTATTTGAGTAAACCTATAGCCTCTCCAGAAAATGTTCCCATACAAATTTTGCCTCGCAGAAATGAAGTAGAGTCTCTATGACTCTATCCTTCAATATCTGATAAATATCGGGTTACCGAAAATGTTCACGAGCAAGATAGCATAGGCTCCAAATGACTAAAAAGCTGGTATAAATGGCGATCACCTCTTTCTTCGCAATGAATGGCTTGAAAGGAACTTTAGGTGCTTTGCTAGTATAGGGCTCAAATCTTTCAAATTTTTAAGAAGGTGGGTGTAGAATTCTGTAACATTTTTCTTTAAATTGGATCGCTTGAAACGAACTTAGGGTACTTGCTGAAAATTTGCCGTGGACATTTTTTGATATCTTGATTATTTTCAAAATGACGGCGTTTTAATTTTTGCTGAAAGAATTCATGGGAAGTTTCAAAAAAATTAAAATCATCATAAATCTTAAATTAATAGAGGAAAAATGATACAATCTTCGAGAAAACCGTAGTTTATGATGGTCTACAATGTGGTGGCAAGCTGAAATCTGTTGCTTTTCTGGTTTAGGATTTAGAAATTTGATGACGTCGCAGCCTCAAATATAATAAATGCCGCCATTTTGAAAATAATCAAGATATTAAAAAATTTCAACGGCAGATTTACAGCAAAGTACCCTAAATTCCTTTCAAGCCATTTAATTCAAGGAAAAATGTACTGAAATTTTAGACACACCCTTTCAAAGATTTGAGCCCTATGCTTGCTGTGATATAATTCTACCGTGACGTTTTTTATCACGGACGAACATGAATCCACGAATCCACACGGTGATGAAACTCTCACCCTTATCGCTAAAAATTTAAAACGATGAGGAAGGCGTTGAATATCAATTTTTTTATATCAACCGCTTTGACTCATGGCTTTCCTATTGTTTCATTTAATGCTCAAAGTGATGCCACTTCCAATTAACGGAAATTTTTTACTCAAGTTTGAGGTGTACAGGACAGAAGCGATCAATTTATGTGGGAACGTGTGGATGAAGAGGGAAAGGCGACCAGAAAAGCGATGAATGTCAGTGCGACAAAGGCTCATCGCCTGCGATCAACGTTTATGGCGCAGAGGGTTTTAAGCTTGACAAGATTTTTAGGATGGATATTGTAAAATTTTGAGTCAAAATCCATGGTGTGACCTGTGCACATAATCGTATAATCTGCTTGCCTTGATTTCATGAAAATCACAGTCAATAAACAATCATTTAGTGCAAAGGTACATGTTGGCCGAAACAGTCGAACAATGTACTATCGCTTGAGGTTTTTGGTTGTAATCAAACTACGCTAGCTTAAAGACAAATGACGGATATATAGCGCCTAGTTTAAAAATAGAACAAAAGATGTCTGAGTGCCTTCATTGTCCAGTACATTTGATAATCTCTCGAGGTCATCAAATACAATGGNAGCAAAGTTAAACTCATCAATGATATCAATTGACGCTCCGGTGTCAATAACCATATCCACATAAACATTGCTAATTTTGATCCGTGTCTTTGGTGTTTTTCGCTCTTCTGATGAAACTGTGTACAGATACTCTTCATCATCTGTGTCGCTTGATAGAAGGTTTTCCACGTTATGCACAGCGTGACGTTGTTGGTTTGGTTTTGAAACCGTCGCGGATTCTGTCGATGTTTTTGTACTTCGGCAATACTTGGCAAAATGATTTAATTTACCGCATTTTCTGCAATCTTTTCCACGAGCTGGGCATGGCGTTGTTTTGTGGGGCCATACTCCTCCACAGTTGTGACAAGCGTTAGATTTTGAGCCGTTTGAAGTGTTTTTTCTCTTGCGGGTAAACTGATGCGGTTTGCGGTGTGTCCTTGTAAAATTTACAGACTCGGAGATCTGTGTTGATGAGAGGGCTTCTTCGAGTCCTGTAGCTTGGATATCACTGATTTCAAAAGCACGTCCTTTGCCAAGGAGTTTATCCAATGTCAGGTCAGTTTCCAAGAGAGCATACCTTCTTAGACGTTTAGACAAACAATTTTGAATGATGACAGACTTCAGCTCTTTGGCTAAATCGTCGAAAGCACATGTCGAGCCAAGCTTTCGCAATCGAGTGGCGAATTGATCGATGGTTTCATCTTTGGTTTGCACAGCGGTGCGAAACTTGAAGACTTCGAAATCTGTATTTCGTTTTGGGGTGAAATATGCGTCGAGTTTTTCTATTGCCTTCTTATAGTCGTTTGCTTCCCCAGTGTCTGGTAGCGTGTCAAAAATCTCTTGGGTTGCTTCACCCGCCTGATATAAAAGTAAGGCGCGCTGTTGGGTGACATCTTTTATTCCTAGTGCGGCAAGATACGTTTCGAATCGTCTCTTCCATACTTTCCATCGCTGTCCCACCGAAGTCGGTTCGGTTAAAGGGTCGAATGGTCTTAACGGGTGAATATCGATACGGGCTTGTGCCATTCCGATTGACTGTGTAACTTCTTTTCTTTAGTTGGTTTTCCTCGTCGCCATTGTGGTGTTTGCTTGGGTGTATCGGATCAAGTGTGATACTAATCTAACAGCAACTTACAACATAACAAAACACGTGCTAAAGCTACCTACTGTGATACATACTGTTCTATTGTCATAGCATGGGTATGTGAACACTACAGTAATCAAACTACGCTAGCTTAATATTTTGTCTGTGATTTAGATTGCCATACAGCGTGTGGTTTTGAACAGGCGTAGTTTGCCGTATGCCGAAATTTAGCGACACGACACAAGCGACTGCCAGCGTTCAAAATGTCTTAATTTCATTTTTATAATATTCATACATGCGAATAACATTCAGTTTACACTGTTTTAAGGTGCACCCTGTTAAGAACTTGCGAAAAAAGCCATATAAATTTTTACAGGGAATCCAAAATTTATTGTACGTTCTCAGAGGCCTCACTTTCACTATAAATAAGCCAAACACTGTAGCATACGGATTAGACACAATATCCTACAGATGTCAAGAAGTATGGAACTCCATCCCCACAGAAATCACCTCAACTGCAAATATAAACAGTTTTAAAGCAAATATTAAAAAACCTGTCATCAATTTCTTGCTTGTGCCGCATCTGCAAACCATTTATAGCACAGGTGGGCTATATAAAATAACAACAGGAAATCTAATGATATTTCAGTTATTCTTTTAGCAGTACTGTTATATTTCAATTATTCTTTTAGCATTTCTGTTACTTTTAGTATTACTGTTACTGTTACTTTTAGTATTACTGTTATTAAATTGTTGTTTGTAAATAGTTTAGATAGTTGGTTTTAATTAGCTTTTAATTTAGCTATCATGTAGTATTCACCAACTTAAAAGAAAGTGAATAAAATAAAAAAAACAATTGATACAAAGTATAAGTAAAACCGTAAATATAAACAAATGCAGACGAAAGAAAGAATTGCCTATATCGTAAAGTTATCTATGCTTTTTTAAATTTTCAATACTGGGGACAATTGTATATCAATTTCAATTTCATGTATATTCTCAGCTAAAACTACGATATAAAATAATATAAGTGATGCTACTAATACTACGGAACAATATTTTCGACATAATCTATATTAAGGAAGCACCCAAGAACATTTTTGCTGAAGAGGACATATGAAAGAACTCTGGAAGAGCAATTTTATCCAAGCTAAGATGACTCCACACTGTCATGCCTTTATGTGAGAAGCATCTTTTACCATTTACAGATTTTCGCATGGTAATTTCTAAATCAGGGAGGCGATGATTGGAGAGGTGCTTCTCAGGGTGAAATCGGTACTTCTCGCTCTGGTTGCCGAAAACTGTGTAAATTTAACCACTTGACGTATAGGGCTTGCTCATTGAAGTTCCGACCTCAAAGGGGAAATTGCAGGCTAAAATTAGCTGTAATTGGAGCTATATTATTTCTTTTGCCTTCTGTAAATAAATGAATGATGATGATGAAAGGGGGCGATAATTGGAAAAAGAGGTGCTCCTCAGGGTAAAAGCGGTACCTTGTTTTACATTCTCATAAAAATTTACAAAAACATACATAAAGTTACAAGACGATACCACAAGGAGCATGGAAATACATAGCAACCCTGTGGCAATTTACAGATTCAAGTTTTTCCATTTGATTAGTTAAAATAACACTATTACTAAATTCACTTATATTATGTGGGATTTGATAAATAACGTCACCATAATCCAGATGTGATCGAACATAGAGTTTGTACATTTCGTTGAGGGTGTGTCGCGGTAAGCATTTGGAGAAAAATTTCAACATTCCTATTCCTTGCCTAGATTTGGAAATAACAGCTTTGATGTGACTAGCAAAAGACAATTTAGAATGCAGTATAATTCCAAGGTGTTTTTGCTCCTGGACCTTCTTTGCAGGGACGTCATTAAAGAATATGGGTGGATGATTCGCTGAACATTTCTTTTTGGAGAAGGTCACCTCGACTGCTTGCTTAGTGGGGTCTGAATTAAAGGACATTCTCCATTTACGTGTCCAACGATTGATCAGACTCAAATCATGGTTCATGTTGACAGCGGCTGCATTTGGATTTCTGCTTTGGATTTAAAAGCGGTACTTTTCGCTCTGTGTGCCGAAAACCGTCCAAATTTAACTCTTGACGTCCTGTTTGATTGGATGAGTTAAGAAACCGAAAAAGTTGATTTTCCCCATCGGGATCGCTTGGGAGCTGTTGCAGATTTATGGAATAGTGATCGAAACTGTTGTCAGTGCATTAAGATAACAGTTTAGCGTATATAGTCATGTAATGCCCCATTTTGTCTAACATTCAAATTGCTTCTTCACTCGAAAAACGCAGACCGTTATTTATGAATCAAACTTTACTTCGTTCTTTTATTTCAAAGTTGAGATGAAAATGAATTTTAATTTCACAAAACATGCTTTCAGGCTTAAAGCTAAATTGAACGAAGCGTTACATCACCCAAATTTGCTTTGATACTTCTCGAGCGTCTCTTCTGAGCTCATCTGTTTCGAATGACAAGGACAGATCTCATAGGATCTCATGGCAAACACATCTGCTTCTTCAAATCATAAAGCGATTAAAGAGCAAAACTTGAAATCTTACATTAGCAAAACATATTTTATTTCGAGAAATAGATTTCTTGAAGTAAATAGCTGCTCGTCTGTATAGTAAGTAAAATTTTCTTTGACAAGAATTCTTGGTAAGACTATTGCTCTTGAAACAAGAATTCTTGACAAGAAAGTTATTTTCGTCTCAAAGGGGAAAGAGGTTGTTAGAGAAGGTATAGTAGTATAGTAGTATAGTAGTATAGTAGTATAGTAGTATAGTAGTATAGTAGTATAGTAGTATAGTAGTATAACAGTATAACAGTATAACAGTATAACAGTATAGTAGCAAGACTCTTGACGCATTTTTCAGATCAAGAGTCAAGAAAATGTCTGAAGCCAGAAAAGTTTTTTGATCTCTGTTTTTATTTCTAGGGCGGTTTTCCAGCATGGTTATTGAGGAACAAATCTATCATTCTCCGGTCATCGAAAGATCGAAGTAAGTTGATGTAATTTGTCGCTATTTTTTAAGAAGTTAGTGGCCGTGAGTGGCCGAGCGGCTTAGACAGTTTTCGTTAGGTAACTGGGTTAGTCTGCACTTTAGCGGACCAACTTTCTGTATCAGCAAGTTATGTGTCATGGGGTAAGGGTTAGGGTCAGGGTTAGGTTTTGCATAGGGGGTTTTAGCGTAAGTTAGGGTAAGTAAGGGTAAGCTAGGGTAAGTTAAGATTAGTTTTGCGGGGTCAAAATCCAGATGGGTGACCTTCCAGATGACTGACCAAGCAACTCACTTCGTGGTCCTTCGGAAGGGCGTTAAACTTGGGGTCCCACGCCTGGATGCGGCATGCATAGTAGGCCTAAATTAGCTGTAATATAGCATGGTTGTCATTCTTTTGCATTGACCTGCTCTCGAATCCTAATCGCCAGTCTTAAAACCATGCGTGTCATTCTTTTGCGTTGACCTGCTCTCGAATCCTAATCGAAATTGCCAGCTTCGCTGCAGAACCAGCAGCTCCAACCGCTATTTTCTTGGTTAGGCCAACCAAGAAAATGGTGGTTGGAGCTGCTGGCTCTGCAGCGGAGCTGGCAATTTCGATTAGGATTCGAGAGCAGGTCAACGCAAAAGAATGACACGCATGGTTTTAACATTAGATTGATATGAAGAATACTTTAAAGCCAACAAAGGACTTAAGATATGTTGATTAATGGTCTTTAGGCCATGAACATTTGTATCTTCACACCGCCCTTGATTGTATTTGACGTTGTCAGAGCCTGCATGAACATTGTGTAGCTGAAGAAACAATGGCGTATGTCGGCATTTTCTTTGTCCTATTTTTACGTTACCTCACTCTGCTCCGTTCATTCACTTTAAACTTCATGTTTTACAGCGTGTTAGTCCAAAATTAAGTAATGCATTTGCAAAGTTACTTATTTTCGAGAAGCATCTTTTCGTTACGAATGCAAACTTAGGCATCAATATCTATTTTGTTGCTATCGGATATTTTGGTGCAATTCCAAGCCGTTTCAGAACAGCTACCAAGCAGAATCGCCCATAGCTTTTAAGAACATGGTGGACCGATTTCTGTTAATAGATTTTCACTCGGAATTTAGCTTTAAAATTAGCCGTGGTTTGTTGAGGGTTGAGAGATGATTCAAGACTGTACCCAAGTATCAGAGATGATACAAGACTGTATCCATGTTGAAGCTATGTTTCAACATCATTCAGAAATGGGTCTACAGCATGTCCCAATAAGATCATCCCCCTTTTGGGGCTTTGGTTGAGGACTTCTATTTCAGTTGTTTCTTCATTGGTACTGTAGTATAAGGAAAGTTTCAACTAGGATCTTCAGACCTTGCTTGAATATATCCGACGAGTAATAGCTAAGTTATGACACATTAGATTCAAAATTAGAGATCTCAACTAACATAATCGAAGCCCCACAGATAAGAGACAATCTTTTGGGACACCCTGTAGGATTTATGCCTTAGAATCATAATTATACTTAAGATATGATGAAGCTTTAACATTGTTATGATGTTTTGAAAAGTGNCAATGCAGCTATTTCCAAATTTAACGAAGAGGCTAAATATATGAAGGCACACTGTGAGGTTATAACGGAACAGTATGTTAGTAGTCGAAATCTATTGTTGTTGCACCTTTGTACGAGCATGATACTATAGGAAAGTATAGGAGTGCCCCCCCCCCCCTCGGGGCTGTAATTCACTACAATTGGTAGATAATTCATGAGTTTAAATTTCATCAAATGCCGATATTTTTTATTTACTTAACCGGTACTAAAGGGCTTTAAACCTTCAAACCGTTCGAAAGTAATGAATGATTAACGGGCTTTAAACTTGCACTATGATTCTGAGAACTGAGATTTGTCCATGTCGCCATTGAATTTGCTTATAATTGTTGGCCGTAATTTATGTGGTTTAAATTAATTATGAGGTTACTAAATTAGCTAATGTATCCGATTTCAATATTTTAACATACTTTAACATCAATTAGCCCAGTTTTCCTGTTCGTGATGTTATCTTATAATTCACTGTTACAACTGGCGTAGTTAAACACAAATTTTTGCTCATGTTTATGTTTCGCTATATTATTTTCGTGTTTTTCTCTATTTGGAGAATATTTCTCCTTTGTAGTCATGGCAAAATTCAACAAACAGTTCCCCCTAACTGTGATGAATTTCAATGATTTGAGGATTAATTTTCTTATTTTATTGTCGCCAATCCTACTATGTATAAATTCTATTAAATAGTTTTCATTTTAACCTTCCAGTATTTATCATTTTATGAAAGTTTCCTTTAAATCAATTACTTGTTTGCCAGGTCATCCTAGTAGACCCTCCCCAAAAAAGTTATTTTCGGATGTGTTAAGAGATGACCTTGCATTTGCTTTAATAAATCGCTGTTAAAGGGGAGGATAACATGTTAACTGAAATTCAATTTAATGTCCATAGATAATTTTATATATGCTTAGAAATTTTTTTTCAAGGCACTGAGGTCAGGTCGTGGCAGCCATGAGGCTGCTTGAATTTACACGCTTTCTTGTATTATTTTGTACCCGGGAAATAGACCCACGATTTATGTCCCTTCACTTTCGCTCATTGAATTGAATTGAATTGAATTGGATTGAATTGAATTGAATTGAATTGATGATGTTGTTGTCGCTTCAGTGAGGTTGTATACGGACACCTATGATATGATATGAATAAACATTTATACACGAAAATAAACCCTCAAGCATCTAATACCTATATACATTCTCATAAGAACGAAATAAAATCAATTTTAATTAAGTAATTAAATTGTCAAATATTGCTGTTCTTTCAGGGGGTCGTGTTTTTGAATTAACGTTTTTGATCAGCCATTATGTGTGCTTTCAGTTGTTGCTTAAGAGTTGAGGCCTCTCCTATATCAACAGGCGTATCGTTCCATGACTTTATAGCCAAATAGTTAAAATCCTTTTTCGCATGTTCTGTGTTTAGTCTTGGGATCTGAAGATCTCAGCAAGTCCTTGTTGCATACCTTGAGTGCGTAGATCATTGCTCAAACTTATCCCAAAGGCTTTCAGGGCTTAGCTTATTCACAATCTTATAGGTTATAACTGACCGATCAAATGAAATAAGATTGTTGACGTTCAGCCAATCGCTGGACCAGTTGTAAATACAATGNAAAATAAACCCTCAAGCATCTAATACCTATATACATTCTCATAAGAACGAAATAAAATCAATTTTAATTAAGTAATTAAATTGTCAAATATTGCTGTTCTTTCAGGGGGTCGTGTTTTTGAATTAACGTTTTTGATCAGCCATTATGTGTGCTTTCAGTTGTTGCTTAAGAGTTGAGGCCTCTCCTATATCAACAGGCGTATCGTTCCATGACTTTATAGCCAAATAGTTAAAATCCTTTTTCGCATGTTCTGTGTTTAGTCTTGGGATCTGAAGATCTCAGCAAGTCCTTGTTGCATACCTTGAGTGCGTAGATCATTGCTCAAACTTATCCCAAAGGCTTTCAGGGCTTAGCTTATTCACAATCTTATAGGTTATAACTGACCGATCAAATGAAATAAGATTGTTGACGTTCAGCCAATCGCTGGACCAGTTGTAAATACAATGCATACAATAATGAAAGTTTACCATAAATGCACTTACAAGATGTTCTAGATTTCCTTTTGTAAAGTTGATTTTGAGTAGATTTATTGCAAGGCCAAAGAAAATAGACATAGGGGGATGGGGAGAACTGATCAAGAAAATAGGAAAAATTCTAATTGTCAAACAATGTTGTAAGAGATTGTAATTCGTAGCTCAGAAGATCATTCTGAAATGCTTTTGGAGTAACCCCAGTGTCTCCCGAAACACAAAGCATTTTTATCATTGTCTTGTTCTCACATTTCAGGTGGAGAATGAATATGGGAGTTATTATACTTGCGATCATACATACATGAAGCACCTCAGTGACACATTTTTAAAGCATCTTGGCAATGACGTCATATTGTTCACTACTGATGGCTATCTTGACAGTATGATGAAATGTGGAGGTATCCCTGAGTTATACAGGACAGTTGATTTTGGAGCAGGCGATCCTACTGAACCCTTCAAACAACAGAGGAAATTTCAACCAAAAGGCCCGTTGGTATGTTACATAATTTTTACTTAAACAACAGGATCAATTTTTTTAAAGAGGCTGTTTACGAAATCGTTGATCAGTTGTCCATTCGACACGGAATTGCTTTTCCCAATGAAGGAAAATATGTCAACTGGGTTAGTTTGTCATATTGCACAGTTAGGTCTGATCTGCGCAGATCTTCTTGGCTGTTTCCAATATGCTTAGGCCCTAACTTTTTCCCTATGCTGTTAGAAGTCAATCTGTGTCGCACAGACAACGTATCAACCATTTCGCAAACAGCTCCATTTTCATTTCATTTTCAATTACGTATAAATGTACATTTATTTTACACATCAGTGGACGCACTGCTTTTCAGGGGGCGACATGTCAAAAACGAAATTGCTGAGAAAGCCTTAAAAATACAACGTTAATTACAAAAATGAAAAAGTAAATCTCAGTCTCTGTCGCAGTCAGTCTCAGTCCCCTAAATCTCAATGTCTGCATGCAGAATGAGATTGTAAATAACCCGGCCAGATTTTGAAGCGATTGCAAGCTAAGGAATTTCTGCAGCCGACTAGTTGAATCGCAAATGTAAATCGCATAGAATGCGTTGAATCCTGGGTATCTAACTCACTCGTGTTTTGTTCGAAAAGAGACTATTAATAAAAAACGTGACTATATATCGAGAAAAGAGGGATCATTCTAAACGGCGTCTGCCGGAAATTTATTTACCTTATTCAGAAGCTGAGTGTTTATTTTGAATCATGCATAGAAATATGAGAACTGTAATGCCTACTATGCAGCTTCTGAACTTAAAAATGGAATTTCGCCGTCAGATTTTTAGGAGTATCGTTCTATTTTGATATATAGTGTACGGTTAGAAGAGGGCCTTACTACTCAAAAAAACATGCATCGATTTGGTCTTTTGCGCTTTTCTTCCAGTGCTGACTAGTTGCGCCCACTAGAGCATCTTCAGAGCAACATTTTGTTTTTTGTTTGTTCGCTCTATTTTGATATATACTCACGTCTTCTCAAATAGCCCCCTTCCCATGCAGCTTGAGTGTGTTAGCCACTGGGGTTTCAGGGTATTCTTTTGCGCCCTTATCTACTTACATTTGCGGCTTCATTAATCGGTTGTAAAACTCCCTTGTTTGCAGTTTTGAATTGTGTTGTACTGGTGTTTCAATCACAGATGCAGTTGTTATAAAGGCAATGTAAGTACAATATAATAAATAAATGATTAAAGTACCATAAAATAGCGTAGATGTAAAACACATCTACGCTATTTTATGGTACTTTAATCATTTATTTATTATATTGTCGTTTAATTTTGATGGTACCACACGCAACAAACATATTTTTATTGCAATGTAAGTACAACTGCAGTGTCTAACTACCCTTGGTGTGAGCTTAACCAAACGGATTTTGATGAAATTTCTTTAAACCTTGAGGAAGTTTATTCGGGAGTTTTTGTTGAGGGACTTTTGATTTTCAGACGGTTTACTTTCTATTTAGGNGTAAGTACAATATAATAAATAAATGATTAAAGTACCATAAAATAGCGTAGATGTAAAACACATCTACGCTATTTTATGGTACTTTAATCATTTATTTATTATATTGTCGTTTAATTTTGATGGTACCACACGCAACAAACATATTTTTATTGCAATGTAAGTACAACTGCAGTGTCTAACTACCCTTGGTGTGAGCTTAACCAAACGGATTTTGATGAAATTTCTTTAAACCTTGAGGAAGTTTATTCGGGAGTTTTTGTTGAGGGACTTTTGATTTTCAGACGGTTTACTTTCTATTTAGGTAAATTCCGAATACTACATTGGGTGGCTAGATCATTGGGGTCAACCTCATCAGCGAATAGCAGCTGCAACAATCGCTACCTACCTTGACAAAATACTGGCAGTAAATGCATCTGTCAATATGTAAGTTTTTCCATCTTATTTTATGCCATAGCGATTTTGCTGAAACTTGTACCTACCTTGACAAAACATTAGCAGTAAATGCATCTATCAATATGTAAGTCTTTCCATCTTATTTTATGCCATAGCGATTTTGCTGAAACTTGTACCTACCTTGACAAAATACTAGCAGTAAATGCATCTATCAATATGTAAGTTTTTCCGTCTTATTTAGTGCCATAGCAATTTTGCTGAAACTTGTTCAGCTTGTAGAACTATGAGATTCATTGACCAAATTTGGAACAGACTGAAACCAATTATTCAATTTTATCGCTGGGTCTAAAATACGAGGAGTGTCTCATTCTTTCAAAAATACCTACATGATTTTTGAAACAATAGGTTTTTGGGATTTTTCGAGGATTTGTCTTGAGAGCAAGGATTTTATGCCATAGGGGTACTAGATTTTTAGGAGTGCTGTGCCCCTGGTAAAAACGTTTGAAAGTTTGCTGAGAAGCACAAACGTTGTTGATGGTGCTAATTTTGTATCAAAATAAGGATTGTTCAAGACTTTGGCTCCACGATAAGCAAAAGCTTTTTGTCCATTGTATGTCGGGATATATGCAGGCCAGCCCCAATATTGCGAAGAACGTGAGTGTGGATTTCTGTCAGATTAGAACGACAGCCACTAGGTGTTCTGGGTCTGGATTATTCAGACATTTATTGGTTGATGTTTCTCGGTGGATCCGTTTTCCAATGTTGGGCATTCCTAATTCTTGAATCAAAGATGATCAAACCATCTTAAGTTAGCTTCCACAGATTCTCTACAATGGAGGAATATTAAAAAGTCGGTTTCAAAAGTCCTGGCACTTTGCCTATTAATTGTCTTCGCTGGCTGTTATGAAGCAAACCTGTCAAAAATTATTCATCAATCGAAACATCTTGAAGAGCAGAATTTGAATTTGATTTTGAGCTATGTAAAGGAGGCTTTATCAGTTGGGAATTCTATCAACTTTTTTGTTTCAAATTGTAGAGAAATCAATTTTATGTCGTCTGAAAACCTCTCTTCGATTGATTTTAAATCTGCAATCTAATTTCTCGTGAATTATGTAATTTTTGAAATACAAATACAACCAAAAATTGGACCGTACTGCCCCTATACATCATCAAAAGATTTTAACTGTCACCTATGATATGACTTAAATCGTTGAAAATAAAAACAAATTATATGAACAAGCGGTTTTCAGATTTGAAATCAGGAGGAAAAAGGCTTTTAGATGGCATAGAATTGCTAGAATTTCCAATGGACAAAACCTCATTTACTGAGCTCAAAACTTTAAATCTTTTAAAATTCAAATTCCTCTCTTCAAGATCTTTCGATTAATGCTTATTTTTTATATAAGTTTACTTCATAATAGCGAGCGAGGACAAATTATAGGCCATGTGTTTGGACATGTGAAACAGATTTTATTTTGTAACCGTTTAGCTGATAATTTAAATAATCCATCTGCAAAGAGGCGTTCTCTTGCTTATGCTGAGTCGATGGTAGGAAATATTGTTTGAATTGCAAATCACTGTTGCTTACGCATATAGCGTGGTCACACATTGAATTTAAGCCCCTCAGAAATAGATTTATTAAGATCATGCTCTAAGGATTAGACATTCTGGGCAATTTCTCAGGGTTATAAACCTCATCGCCGTTTGCCAAAAGAAACTAGTTTTTAATTTTATGCTGAGGAACATCTCTTAGTCATGTTGCTCATACATAAAATAAATGAAAATTTACATTTTCGCTTTGCACTTAGAATGTCACTCTTTTTATGATGATGGTGTTTCAATCCTCGTGAGAGACAGCAGCCGGTTTCTACTTAAAGGGGCCGTAGAAGACTTTAGTAAACAAAGATAAAGATCAGCTAGCCGATATCATGAATTCAATGAGAAATTCCTCTGTAAATGGCGCGTGGCATACCGGGTGATTTCAAAAAAACATGGGGCGTTTAGCAAGAAATATTCTGGTGAAAAACAAGTTAAATCGGGAGTGTTGAAGCTTTATATTGCAGAAGAAAGGTTGAATTAGTTATAGAAATTTAGTTTGTTAAAATCGGTTGTTTCTTTCCTTATTTATTTGCGATTTTGTGATATAGCCATTTTGGTGAAAAGTATCGCTAGCAAAAGAACTTTCAGTTTGCTAGCAATGACAATTTGAATAACTAGTCCCCAAGGGATACAACATAAGTAGCATTAGTTTTTCCTTTTGTCTTGTAACACAATACATGCGTTGTTTCAATTTTTGGGTAGAGAAACAATATATTTGTCATGGTTTAGAAGTTCACGCGTGCATGAATATGAATCTAATTGAAGGCATATTTTAGCAATCTTGCGAAACACCATTTTACTAAAATCGTTCGTAATTCTGGAACGGAAAGACCGATTTCGACCAAACAAATTTTCATATCTAAGTTAGCTCTTCTTCTATGCAATGAACTTGAAAGAAACAAATTTGCAAATTAAATTGCATCAATAAAAATTAGCAAACACCCCACGTTTTTTCTGACTCACCCGGTAGAATTTCTTCAGCCTGCAATGGCCTTCCTTGTGTTTAGGCTAAACACATCTGAAACTTGCGACCCAGAATCCAGCTATATCTTAAACATCGTTGATGGTATGAAAAAATCTGGCTGCACTGGCTAATTCTACGGAGTTCAAACATATAGAAAACATCTTAATTTGAAACGTATCTGCTGCTATTTGTCTGCATCAGGGAGAGAAAGTCATGGATTTTTAGAAGTTTAGCTTGTACAGCCCCTTTAAATTGTTGGTTCTATCATACTCCTTGCTGTTTTTTTGATCAGACAAATCCAGCCTAGCTTTTAGAAATGGAATATATTGAGAAAAAATTTCGTTATCTTGGTTTGTTGACCTCTACTGAGATACTAAACAATATTTGTAAGGGATATCACTTTTGCCGGATTATTCAACATTGGCGTCGAATCTTCGCAAAACTTTCAAATTAATCATGTAAAATGTTATTGCATTTTTACTTCAAATAAATTGCTTGAAGAGAACTGCACGTAATTTACCACAATAGACAATAACGCTAAAGATGGCGGCCGTGCAAAGCATGCTGGTCAATTCGAATCAAACTTTTACTTTTTCTGCTTTGGAAAGGTTTCCTTTCGAATCATATTGCATTCGAATTCAAAGTTGATTCGAATTCAAGCTAGCTAGTTGAAACGGCAGACTTTTCGGGGAGCTTTTTACCAGCATGCTTTGCAGCAAAACACAGCAAAGTCTTTGGAGCCGCCATCTTTAGCGTTATTGTCTATTACAGAGAGAGAATTTTTGAAATCATCATTATTTACAAAATTACAGCGTTCTCTTTCTTTTTGAAATGACGTATGAGAGGAAGTATCTAAAGCTTGATAAACATTAACAGTACCATGAATTCTAAACTATGTGGGGAAAATCAATACAATCAATACCAGAATACCTCAGTTTTTGAAGGTCTACAATATGGTAGCAAGCAAAAGTCTGTAGCTTCTATGGCTTACGATTTAGCAATTTGATGACATCGCACCTTCAAAACTAGCGATAAGATAGAAAAAGACATTGTTTCTGATTATTAAAAAGTGTCCGAAACCGTTTTTTCAGAAGTTTTTTGTCCGAAAACTTTCTGTCCGAAGCATTTAGACTTTAATGTAGTCTTTCTTGTTTCTCCGTCTAGGTATATGTTTGAAGGTGGCACAAATTTTGGTTTCATGAATGGAGCCAATTCAGCGGCTGGAAAATACTTTCCTGTGCCAACAAGTTATGATTATGATGCTGCTCTAACCGAGGCTGGTGATCCCACTCACAAATATTTTGCTCTTCAAAAAGTTATCAGCAAGTATGCGAAGTTACCCCCTGGTCCTGTACCAAAGCCTTCTCCTAAAGTTTCTATCGGAAAAGTGCAAATCAGAAAGGTAATCAAAAAGTTACTCTTTTGTCTCCAGTCTCAAATTAGATGTCACGTGAAATTTTCGACAACGCAGAATTACTCATGCAAAACTCTTGAACTGTTTTTATTCGCGGACATTTTCACGTGACATTTAATTTGAGACAGACTGTAGTTCCCAGGCCGTGGTTCATTCCGTGGTAAATAGATCGAATCTGAACACTTTTATCTTTTGACTTTCTGTCAAAAGAAAACTTTCTGTCAATAATAATAATCAAATTGATTTTAGAGACTTCACAAATGTTCGGATCTACGTTTGCATGTTAAAACTCTAACGAACATAAGTTTGATGGAATTCTACCAGTTGACTCAATAAAAGAGAGAATGTTTGAAAAATCACCAAATTTAACTATGTTACTGATTTTTAAGTTTCTTTTTTCTGTATCTTTGTCAAAGTCCAAGTAAATTCTACAGATGATTTTCTATTTTATTCTTTCGGGAGCAAGCAGACAAAATTATGGCATGAAAAATGATAGTTTGAGCAAGACTAGTCCACAAAATTTTGTATTTTATCAAAAAAAGTTATATTATATGAAAGGTCAAGTCCTAGATGATATCAGACTGATTACATGAGTCTCAGTTTTCCGCATTGAATTGAATGATATTATGGCTTCNAGAGAGAATGTTTGAAAAATCACCAAATTTAACTATGTTACTGATTTTTAAATTTCTTTTTTCTATATCATTGTCAAAGTCCAAGTAAATTCTACAGATGATTTTCTATTTTATTCTTTCGGGAGCAAGCAGACAAAATTATCGCATGAAAAATCATAGTTTGAGCAAGACTAGTCCACAAAATTTTGTATTTTAACAAAAAAAGTTATATTATATGAAAGGTCAAGTCCTAGATGATATCAGAGCTACCAAATAAATTAATGAAAATATACTTCTGTTAACTCTGCGTTTCATCCATAAAACTGGTCTGTTTGATTAGGAAAGGTTAAACTTCGTTAGCCACACAACCACCATGTCCCCTTTTATAAAATATTCCTTTTGTGCATATTTCCCGTCGTGTAGTTTAAAGTTTGTCTTAAGTTAGATGTCACACGAGGTCTGCGATAATGGAAGAAAACCTTTCAGACTTCAATTTTTTTATTCATGGACATTTTCACGTGACATCTAATTTGAGACAGACTTTAATAGTTTGTATCTGTTTTTTGTTTGTTTTTTTCCACCTCTATGTGATGGCCGTGGGGTAGTCAACAGTCTATTGCTCCCCGGGGTATCGTATCGTTCTAGTAGTATCGTATAGTATTTTGTAAGTAGTGTAGTTAGTAATATGTATTGTAGCTTTTTATTGGATTATATAAAAGAAAAAAATATATCAGAGCTTTTCAATGCTATTTCAAAGCTTTACAATCTGACTAAAATTAATTTGGTCCTTGGTATAAATTCATATAAAGAAATTTTCATGATCGGTAATATAATAACATTTGTTGATTTTTAAAAAAAATTCACATTTTTGTGAGGGAATAGTTACAAAGCTAGAGAGTCATAAATTTATTCATAAAATAAACCTTTCTCTTCTAAATCTACTTTGTTTTCCTTTTAGACTGCATCAATTTATGCTTTGATAAACTATCTGTTTCCATCTGGAGCTCCCTTCAAATCGGTGCATCCTTTGACCATGGAAGAAATTGGCCAAAATTATGGCTTTCTTATGTATCGAACTGCAATAACAAATNAAAACCTTTCAGACTTCAATTTTTTTATTCATGGACATTTTCACGTGACATCTAATTTGAGACAGACTTTAATAGTTTGTATCTGTTTTTTGTTTGTTTTTTTCCACCTCTATGTGATGGCCGTGGGGTAGTCAACAGTCTATTGCTCCCCGGGGTATCGTATCGTTCTGGTAGTATCGTATAGTATTTTGTAAGTAGTGTAGTTAGTAATATGTATTGTAGCTTTTTATTGGATTATATAAAAGAAAAAAAATATATCAGAGCTTTTCAATGCTATTTCAAAGCTTTACAATCTGACTAAAATTAATTTGGTCCTTGGCATAAATTCATATAAAGAAATTTTTTCATAATCGGTAATATAATAACATTTGTTGATTTTTAAAAAAAATTCACTTTTTTGTGAGCATAGGGTTCAAATCTTTCAAATCTTTAAAAAGGTGGGTGTAAAATTCTATTATATTTTTCTTTAAATTGAATGGCTTAAAAGGAACTTGCGGTACGTTGCTGTAAGTCTGCCGTGGAAATTTGTTGATATCTTGATTATTTTCAAATGGCGGCATATATTATATTTGAGGCTGTGACGTCATCAAATATCTAAATCCTAAACTAGAAGAGCGACAGATTTCTGCTTGCCATCATATTGTAGACCTTCATAAACTATGGTTTTCTTGAAGATTGTATCATTTTTCCTCTCTTGATTTAGGATTTACGATGATTTTGATTTTCTCAAAATTTTCCATGAATTCTTTAAAAAAAATGAAAACGCCGCCATTTTGAAAATAATCAAGGTATCACAAAATTTCCACGACAGATTTACAGCAACGTACCCCAAGTTCCTTTCAAGCCATTCAATTTAAAGAAAAATAGAATAGAATTTTACACCCGCCTTTTTAAAGATTTGAAAGATTTGAGCCCTATGCTGTAGGGAATAGTTACAGAGCTAGAGAGTCATAAATTTATTCATAAAATAAACCTTTCTCTTCTAAATCTACTTTGTTTTCCTTTTAGACTGCATCAATTTATGCTTTGATAAACTATCTGTTTCCATCTGGAGCTCCCTTCAAATCGGTGCATCCTTTGACCATGGAAGAAATTGGCCAAAATTATGGCTTTCTTATGTATCGAACTGCAATAACAAATACTCAGAAGGAAATGCTGACAATTAAAGGACTGCGTGATCGTGCTATCATCCTCGTTGATATGGNTTTGAGCCCTATGCTGTAGGGAATAGTTACAGAGCTAGAGAGTCATAAATTTATTCATAAAATAAACCTTTCTCTTCTAAATCTACTTTGTTTTCCTTTTAGACTGCATCAATTTATGCTTTGATAAACTATCTGTTTCCATCTGGAGCTCCCTTCAAATCGGTGCATCCTTTGACCATGGAAGAAATTGGCCAAAATTATGGCTTTCTTATGTATCGAACTGCAATAACAAATACTCAGAAGGAAATGCTGACAATTAAAGGACTGCGTGATCGTGCTATCATCCTCGTTGATATGGTGAGCTTTAACCATGGGTAGTTAGACACCGCAGTTGTACTTACATTGCCTTCATGATAAGAATTATTTCCTTCTATCCTTGTGTCAGCCGCCATTTTGAAAGTTCTGTTGTTAAGGAGGTTCTGTTGTTAATGAGCTACCTCCTCCGCAGAACTATATGGATATAAATTTTCCTCCGCAGAAGTATATTAGTTGCGGCGCTCCTCCATAGAAGCACACATGCAGTGTCTAACCACCCATGCTTTTACCGTACCAGATGACTCTATCAAATGTAGCCCTGTTTGAAAAATTATAGCATAAGTTATTTTTGAATTTTCATGAAATACAATTCTTTGAATGACTACAAGATACAATTATTTTATGGAAATTTTCCTTACCTTTCAAAGAAGTTTCCGATTAGTTATTTTGAATTTACAAAAGGACATTCTTGCAGACTAGCAGATGTAAGACTGGAATACATAATGGAAACGCTCTCGAACAGAGGGGGCATTTGTTGATATGTTCATCTACCTATGTTTATTATTCTCTAGATAACGATTAATCATATGCTGTCGTTAATAGACTACCGGGTGTCCCAAGAATAAAGCTACACATTTGATTGGAGCTAGCGACAAGATTTTGGGTCGAATCGATTCCTAATAATCCTCGATAGTCAACTTGAAGATATACCCAAGGATAAGATGATTAAAAATGATCAGTCGTTCTTGGATTTGTGTTATTGTAGGTATATCTTGATTGAAGAAAGATATTCCTCCTTTGTGACTATATGCATTGACATGTTTGTCAATTTTCAACTTTCAAATTTCTATTCAAATGTGTGCCAAAGCATGGGTCCTTGTTCGCAACTACTACGCTATGTCTATGATTGAGGAGATTCCCTTAAAAAGCGCATTTGCAATTTAGGCCAAAACCTAAAAGCTCTTGTTTAGAGGTGGAAGCAAATTTGGACTTTCAAGGTTAATAGTTCAACTCTCAATGCACAAGTATCCACAAACAAGGTATTTATCTTCAAGTTAACTATCAAGGATTACTCTAAAAATTATTAGGCAGTGATTCAACAAAAATTCTTGTCGATAGCCCCGATCAAATCTGTAGCGTTATTTTCTGGACACCCGGTATATAAAGTAGATCTAGATTTTCCAAAAATACAGAATGCTTGCTTTGACGTTTTGCTTCATAAAAAAGTGTTACAAAATTTGAAAATCCTCATTATTCTTTGGATTTATTCTCGTGTGTTACACTTGTTCTTTTACGTAAGATTGTTATGAAGTACATTTGCTCTTATTAAACTAATTCAATGATGCTAAAAGCTCAAAGATTTGATCATGCATTTTCAAAGGACGATTATTCTGAAAGTCGGTACTATAATTTACCATACTGAAAGCTTCTTATTTCTAATTAGACACTATTCAATGTATGGAATAAAGAATTGGCACGGCTTTGATTGATATTTTAAACTCACGTCCAGTCTAGGGAAGGTTTTCTGCGTGCCTCTTTTTGAAACATAGTTTATAACTTTTTATTACATATCTCACGTCAGATGTCAGGTGGAATTTACGATAACGTAAAATTACGGGAAAATTACCGATGCAAAACAATTTGTTGTTTCTTGTCGCGGACATTTTTGCCTGACATCTAATGTGAGACAGACTTTAAATGTTTCATTTTGTGAACAATGTCTGATGGAAATGCTGTCGACATTACAAATTGTGGTTCCCGTTTTCACTGATTTGTTCAAGCTTTGTCCAATCTAAGAAGTCTTTATTTATTTTACAGAAAGTCCAAGGGAAGCTACATCGCCGCGTAATGACAAGTCTAGTTATTGACGCTGGCTCTGTCCTTGATATACTGGTAAGAACACATTTTCTGTCATCAATTAGTCTTTCTGGGGTGCACAATTTGAGATGTGCTTTTAAAAGTGTCACCATAATATAACTAAAAATCTTTCCTTAGGCCTGAGGACCAGCCTAGTCAGTTTCTTACCTTCCAAATAGCGTCACACTTTGTTATTATGGGAGATGAATTGCTTTGGTTTCTAGATCCTATTGTCTTAGTTCGTAAATTTTGCATTTGTTTAAGGCAACTCGGCTTTCCGCTCTAACAAGCGTGGAAAGACAAACAAACATTTCTTACAGACTCTGTTGTAGGTAAAAAACACTGACCAGCCTTTTACATAGGCCTAACAAAAGCTTTCCAGCCGATATCACATCACAATCATCTTTACGACACCCAAATGCTAACAAATATACCCAAACTTGGTTTCTAAGGGCGTGTTTGATTGGTAATTCCAAACCTACCAGATTCTGAAAACAATAGACTTAGCAAGACGGAAACATATTTCCCAATCAAACACAAAAATCTTTAAAACAGCAGGTTTTTGAGAGTTCGACCACAGTATTCGGCCGATCGAACCAAAGTACACAACCCCGGGGGGGGGGGGTATTTGACTAGGAAAGTGACGGGGTGTGCGGAAAACCCCTTCACGCCCTAACCCTGTCCCATAAAAAATTCCCCAAAAGTATACCCTGTCCCATAAAAAAAATTGCCAAAAGTATACATGATCAATCGTTTTTTTTCATTTTTAATTTCATTTTTTGGTCATGACACCCTGTCCCATAATTTTTCCTTTCTGTGATACCCTGTCCCATAATTTTCTTACCAATTGTAATACCCTGTCCCATAATTTTTATCGGAAAAGGACACCCTGTTGAGCGGCACATCCCGTCCGGTCAAGTATGGAAGTG
>REGM01000107.1:499498-531234 GCA_004194415.1 Aurelia aurita | reverse complement strand
TACTAAGTTGGTTGAAACAACTTTTCTAAGATGAAGGGAATCAAATCAAGACTAATTTATTTAGTTTTTTTAATTTACTCATATTTCAACACAAAAACCCTATCAGCTATTTTAAATAGACAAAAATAATCGCTGTATAAATATCTATGTACGAATTAAAAACCTTAAAGATTTGCTGGTCTTTCTAGAAATCGTGCTTTGGGAAGGGTGCTAATTTTGCAGGACTTACTTCAGTTTCCTTTTGAACGTGATAAGCGTGGAACTCATTCTAATTTGCCATGCGATTTCGTCTTTGCACCAGAATATAAAAAACTCCTTTTGGAGAATTCTAGGTTCTGCCTTGGGATGTCTAGATCTAACTGATTTCTTGTTGGATAGTTAGATATTTGAGATCTGGTAATAAGTCTTTCTCTTAAGCTGTCCGGGCAGAAACCATGCATTGTTTTAAATAGATCATTACGGCCCTATCAAATTTGATTAAGTTTGAGACTGAAAGCCAATTACAAATCCACCCATCCTTTAAAGGCTCTTGTTCAACCAGCAGCCTTTGCGCGTACATTTCTATTGAGGCAGCCATTTTCATAGACCACCAAAATGTTCATTTTCATAAAACAGAGCACGCAAAGCACCATGGTTGGATAAGAGCCTTTAACATTATTGATTATGCGAGAAATTAATCCGGTGATTAGATAAATAAATAAAAAATTACGCCTGTTTTGAAGGACCTTGTAGTGAAGTACTTTTATGAAATCACTTCCTACTGCAGAAAGATCAGACCGATTTTGACCAAGTATGTGTTCTTATCTAAATTGTCATGTTAGCTATGCAATAAACATCAGTTTATGGAAATCTGATGAATGAAATCTTTGAAAATACAAGAAAAATGTATTTCACTTTGTTTTGGTACTAACGAAAATTTTTGGTGCTTGCAATTTTCGGTAACCAAGAATTTAAGTGATTTTAAATTTCGGTGGCAATTTTTGACCAAAATCAAATTGCATCTAAGTTGTTTGCAATCAATTTATAAGCCTTTGTGTCAGCTTGGCAATAAGCACCATTATATGGAAAATTTTGCAGCTAGCTAGTGACAAATTTGTCATTGAAATGTAAAAGCAAAAAGTATCAAAATTTCCCTAAATTTTCTGCGTCGAAATTTAGACAAGTTTCTCGGATATTTTCTTTTCCATATTTTTAACATTTTTGAGAAACAGACGATTTCCTCACAATTCCCAATGGAAAGATAATTAGTGATTTTTTCGCAATGATTTTCATGCCAATTGCACAGTACATAGCAAGCGCCAGGAAGAGATAATGAGTTAATTTTTGTTATCCCTGGAGACAGAAGCAAGAAAAACTCGCCTTTTACTCAGTTTGGCGAAAAACTGCAAATGCACGCTGTTGAAATTCTCACAATTGTTTCACACCTTTCCTGCGATGGTAGGGAAATTCAGCGTGCGTTGCCATGAAGCTCAGCTTTCATTTCATCTTCTATGGTTTGTTCAGCACAGTTGACGGTTGAGTTCGCGAGTTTATGAAAGGATGCGTAGGTTGTCACAGAAAGTTATTTTAGTCAAAGTAAAGGTCATGGAGTACAAAGGTCATTGAAAACCCATATTTTGAGTAATAGACTTTGAAACATATCGTAAATCTTGACTAGGATTTTTAAATCTATCAGTTCACATTATGTTCACATTAACTTCGATTCCATATAATGGTGCTTATTGCCAAGCTGACACAAAGGCTTATACATTGATTGCAAACAACTTAGATGCAATTTGATTTCGGTCAAAAATTGCCACCGAAATTTAAAATCACTTAAATTCTTGGTTACCGAAAATTGCAAGCACCAAAAATTTTCGTTAGTACCAAAACAAAGTGAAATACATTTTTCTTGTATTTTCAAAGATTTCATTCATCAGATTTCCATAAACTGATGTTTATTGCATAGCTAACATGACAATTTAGATAAGAACACATACTTGGTCAAAATCGGTCTGATCTTTCTGCAGTAGGAAGTGATTTCATAAAAGTACTTCACTACAAGGTCCTTCAAAACAGGCGTAATTTTTTATTTATTTATCTAATCACCGGATTAATTTCTCGCATAATCAATAATGTTAAAGGCTCTTATCCAACCATGGTGCTTTGCGTGCTCTGTTTTATGAAAATGAACATTTTGGTGGTCTATGAAAATGGCTGCCTCAATAGAAATGTACGCGCAAAGGCTGCTGGTTGAACAAGAGCCTTTAACCAATTCGAATGGACAAAACGATAGATGCTTGAAATAGTGTGCAATTTCGTAGTATGCTTCAAAGCCAGCAAGGTTACGACGCAAACTTCAGAATTTCTCTTGTTGAAAGCCATTGATAGAATAATCAATATCCCTAAATTTAATTTGATCTTCTAAAATAATACTAAGTATGATTTCAAAATTTTTGTCGTCACGTTATTCTAATTATTATTTTGGCAATTGATTGACTTTAACATTGGACGTTTTATACATTTTTATCCGAAAGGTTCGACTGACTGGCGTTAGAGCTTCATCACATTTGTTCATATTCGAAAATTCTGCATCTTAGAGTTAAGGATCTCGTCCAGCTGCCAAGTACGAGAACTTTGAGATACGGGAATGATTCATTGGAATTTAGAGGAAGCATACTTTGGAATACACTCCCTGACACAATAAAATCTGCCAAAAACGACAGTCAGTTTAAAAATAGCATGAACGGGATCCACTTGTAACTGTTTGATATGTAGATCAAAGAGAACTTTATAAATAGGTAAGACCAGTTGGCCTTTATTAGTTCATATAGCTATATATAAATAAATGTGTGATTATTATTATTATTAAAATGTATCAAAATATCGCTCGATTCAGATTCTTTGTAGAGTAGCTAAATGTCGTAATACTACAGCTCATCAAGAACCTTATTTTGTATCTTATCAAACTCTAACGATTTGCTCTCACCGGTGGAAAAATATTTAGTTGGTTCCGTTACTGAGCCCAATGTTTACAAATTTCAGAAAAATGCCCTTCCAAATACCTCATATAACTTCAAAGAACCTCGAAAAGTTTTGTAATACATGAATTAGGCAACTAATTCACTTGTTTATTGATATCTCTCGCACTGTTATTCAAGGACCCACCTTCTTCATCAGTCCTATCCGGAGAGAGCCAACTGCATATTCTATTAAAATGTGCAAATTTTGCGATATACAACTGGCTTATAGCTAAAGATAGCCAGCTTTCATTTTGTCGGTACAGGTGCAAAGCAAATAAGGTCCATTAACTGTGGAGTACAGTATGTAAGACAGTGCAGAAGCGCTTCAAATCTTACGTCCTGATTTCAACATAGTAAGAGGCCAAATAAGAGGATTTACTCCATACTAACAGTGCATCTATTTATGATTCGTTCTCTAGAAATACCGGGTGTGCCACAAAAAAGTTCAGACGTTTGAAAATTTGAAGTACCTAGAGTATTGGATGGATTTTAATGAATCTACTTCGGCTTGATAGCAGAAAGAATGAAGTATTTACGTGAATTTTCTCTCATTTTTTATGAGCAAAGAAAACTTCGGTAAATCTGAATTTACGAAAATTCATTGGTTGCAAAATGGCCAAAAACGGGCCTAGAACACTCGATCAAATCGTAAGGAATTTTTCACATACCTAGATTAACAACCAAACATTTGTGTGTGATTGGTGCATTATTCTGTTAATTGAAGGTTGGACTTATCTATGCTAAAAGCCACGCGTGGATTAAGCCAATATACAACTTATATAAAGTTTTGCGAACTGTAAAATGTATGCTTGGCGAATACATCCTGTTGTAGTTCTTTTGTTGTCGCCATTTTAATGGTCCATTAAAATGGCCGACAATAAAGAGATGGCAGGTGTAAAGCATGCCGGTTGCCAATACCCCTTAAAGCAGCTTTCCGATCATAAACACAGATCTTTTTTAACCATCCGACATGTTAATATCGATGTTAACATGTTTTGACTTCCTGGGAAATTCTCGCCTGATTCCAATTAGATATGTCTTAGCAAATTTACCACTTGTAAATCAAGTAAACAGCCTCAAATTTCAATCTGATATTTCTTTAAAATATTTAATCTCCGATATCAATAAAACAAATCAGAGAAAATTCTTGTTAGGCTTAATGTTAAAGTCAGACGAGTTCTCACATAAAGAGCGATTGTCAAAGACTGAAGCTCTGTGAGGCTTAGTATTAAAACGAGACCACTTCTCAAACAAAAAATAATAGGAAAATTGATACGTTAGACTGCATGGATAAAGCGAGAGATACTTCAACTTTGTCCGAAAAAATTTAAGGAAAATATAGCATTAAGAAAGGACCTCTAAATATCCGTCAGTTGGTTTTTATGTTTGAATTGGATTTTATTTTCAGTTCACAGAGATTTCGTCTAAAGACCATAATCTTTAGCAGGATTTCACTAAAGTTTATCTGTAAGAATTGTTAGGCTTATTGCACTGTGTTATACTATCGAATTGCACGATTCGACGTCTCGCGTGACGCAGATAGTAACACACAAGTCTGCTGGCCGTAGTCGTGTTATTTGACTTCGAATGAAATTGTTTGCTCTAAAGTCTGATCAGAATTGTTCAAGGAAAGGTTTCGATCTCCAATTAGTAAACCAAGTGAACAGGGTTAAATGTGGAATAAGCCACTTCTCTAATTTGCACGATAAAGGAAGGAATTGTTCTCCTCAGATGGTTGAACAATGTGACAATAAGTGGCTCACTTCTTTGTTTTAATTTTAAACTAGATCGCTATATGTAGGTTCATGTACTTTAAGCATATGTCTCACGTTGCGTAATACTACTCACGCTTTCCCAAACGAGGCTCATGCGTCGTAAATCCACCGCGGAACTTTACATCGAGCGGGTAAAATTCTGTGAAAAGTTGGATTTATGGATCCATCTTGTTGGTATTTTTCTATAAGCACACTGCTTTATTTGTATATGCTTCAAATCTAGAACTGCGTGCAAAGGATAAACACATTCATATTTTTCCTCCGCCCATTTTCATATCTTATCAGTTTCTTCTGATACTCGACGATATTTTCTGACCTTTGCGTCATGCTATTTTCTTGTTATAACATGTTTAATCAGGTTCTATCCAGAGAGGTTTATGATGAAAAGAATTTTTAAGACAATACAGTCCTCTAGTGTATGGGTAATTCTTTTTATCGCTTCCAAATGGAATCATAACTTTTTGACTCGATCAAACTGTGTTCGGACATCTTCAAAAGCGCCGACAAAATATAAAACTGTGGCAAAAAACAATTTCGACGCGTTCGTACTTTCGAATTTCGGTGAGTTTTCAGATGCTGAAGCTTTTTAACTCACCCGGTAGCTATCCGAGTCCCGAGTCATATGATAGGCCATTCCGCAGTAGAATGCGAAGGCGCTCAACGCTATGCATCATGGGATCGTATGGGGGCTTGTTGACGCACAAAAACACTAGCTTCGACAGTCTGGTTCCCTGAAGTCATTTTAGACTAGAGAGACTGGGCTCCACGGAAGAGGTCTGGCGTCCAGTACTCTCATGCGAACGCGGTTTGATTTGATTGATTTGATTTGATTTTACATTGTTTAACCACGTGGTAACCCCATCAGCTAAGGCTGCTTTTCAAGGGACCGTGCCCATCAAGTTAAGGCAGGGAGCCAGGCTGGCTTCGACAACTTCGAAATCGGATTCGTAGTCGATTTCGAATTCGAAAACCCCATGCCCATGCGATCCCGAGATACAACGCGAACAGCGCAATCGCATTCGATTGCGGAATGGTCTATCAAATTATTAAAGCTGCAAAAGCTTCTAATGCTTCATGCTTATCTGAAAACAATAAATTATAGCCGTATGCTGTTATCGAATAATATGAAGCCAACTTTAGCAAACAGAGATTATAAATATACTCTAAGAAAAGTCATCATTTATAATTCTGAACAGAATGCAGCAAAGTATTAAGATACCTACAATGAACGTAGTTATTTCTTAAGCGAAATCCTGTTTTGGATCTATGTTGCCGCGGTTTTAGCATACAAATACTATTTCGACTGCTCAAAATAAACTGAAATTTTTATTGCAATTGTTTAATTAATCAAATTGATTACTGCTTAAATTGTATTGATTTAGATGCGGCATATTTGCTGCGGGTTATTTGATGGTTTAGTTAATCAACTTGATGACCCATTCATACAACCTTCCATTTATTCATTCGTGTGTTTAAGTGTTATTCATTAATTTCATAAATATTAAACCATGATGCATCTGTTATGTTCACGTCGAAACATTTCATCGATTTATTATTGTTTAATTTTTTTAAGAGTGGTCTTTTCATGTCGCACTTTAGAGTCAGGCATGAAATCAAACAGCTGAGAACCCAAATAAGTTTTGTTGTGACGCTGATGTAAAAGTTGAGATCTAATAGGTCTATAAGTAGCCTATTGTATTTGATAATCTTGACGCGTGCACCAGCAAAACAACGTCAAAGAAACAAGGTTATTTCTTTGTGCTATTTATAGACCGTGCCTTTTAGCGCAGGTCATTCACTTATTGATTTAGAGAAAGAATCGTATTTCTTAAATTATAGGAACCAAACATGTTACACGGAAATCGAAGAAAATAGTAGAATTGGGGTGTTCTTGTTTATTTTGCCTCTTATCAACAATTTTTCTTAGGTTTAGGAAAATCCATTTCAAGTATAGGCAACATTAAGGTAGCAATATAGCATAGGAAAAAGGTGATTTTTGTGCAAAATGCCTTTGTGCTGATGGATTTTAACTTTTTGATTCATCATCATCTATTACCAGTCTTCCTTCGATGATTCATACGTTTGCCGTGCACTTTCGTTGAAGCTTCATTTGTAACGAATCTAGTAAGCTTTGCACATTGTCTCCATGTTCTGGTTGTGAAGTCATCAAATTCCTAATCGGAAACTACCTAACCTATGAAACTGCTTTTTCTTGAGATCGAGGAGATTGTCAAAAATATCAGTAATACAAAATTTGATTTCAATTTCAAGCTACAGTAATTTGAATTTTCTTGAATTGTTATCCCTCAACCTCGTTCCCATGACCCAAAAGGAGGCTGTTGAAATCCAGCACTGGCCCTCGGAACCAGGTTGGTTATCCCTTGCAATTCACAAACATTCCAAGAATTTTTAAAACGCTACAGTTTTTTAGAGAATCAAAGATAGTGAATTGGCACGGAAAAATCGCGTACCAATAGCCGAAAAATGATTACGAATGAAAATTTGGCCACAAAAATTAAAATTTATCTTCACCGAAGCATTTTTCACAACGGCAACATTTTTCTCCTGTGCTGGCAGCAATGCTATGTGACAAATATTGAATACAATTTTGTCGCATCTGTGGTGACCATTTCAAATTACGCTCTGAATCCTAATTGATAAGAGGGAGAAAGCGCCGAAGAACGGACATAAGAAGAACGATTTTCCTCGTGCCGAGTTCACTGTTTAGGATAAAATGATTGTCGACTTTGTCGCCGCTCGACTTATTTTAGAAACATGCTGCTTAACGAATTTCGTTTGGATTGAATTCTTATTGAGACTTAATTGAATCAAGCTCTTTTTTGTGAAATTAAAGTAAAATAAACAGTCGAGGTCGTGATTTTTCCATTTTTGTTTAGGAGATTTTAATGCAAATTGGAGAAAGCAAATCGTATTGTCAGTCTTTGTAGCTGCTGTTTGCGCTTCATAACTATTTGATAGGCCCTCCAAAACTTGCGAAAATGGCTCAAAACATGTTCATGCTAAAACAAATGGCTTTAAAGATTTTAACTGTACATGTTTCGCGAGAAATTAAAATACCGTGCACCGGACTTAAAATGTTGTGCACCGGACTTAAAATGTCGTGCACCGGGCTTAAGATGTCGTGCACCGGACTTAGAATGTCGTGCGCATGACTTAGAATGTCGTGCGCCGGACTTAGAATGTCATGCACCGGACTTAGAATGTTGTGCACCGGACTTAGAATGTCGTGCGCCGGACTTAGAATGTCGTGCGCCGGACTTAGAATGTCGTGCACCGGACTTAGAATGTCGTGCACCAGACTTAGAATGTCGTGCGCCGGACTTAGAATGTCGTGCGCCGGACTTAGAATGTCGTGCACCGGACTTAGAATGTCGTGCGCCGGACTTAGAATGTCGTGCGCCGAACTTAGAATGTCATGCACCGGACTTTCAATTTTTTTTTTTTTATTCATATTTTAACACAAATACCCTATCAGCTATTTTAAATAAACTAAAAGAAAAATAATCGCTATAAATATATATGTACAAATTAAAACCTTAAAGATTTGCTGGTCTTCCTAGGGATCGTGCTTCGGGAAGGATGCTAATTTTGTAGGAATTCCTTCAGTTTCCTTTTGAAAGTGGTGATCGTGGGGCTCTTTCTAATTTCCAATGGGGTTTCGTTCCACGTTTTTGCACCAGAAAAGAAAAAACTTCTTTTGGAGAATTCTAGGTTCTGCCTTGGGATGTCTAGATCTAACTGATTTCTTGTTGGATAGTTAGATATTTGAGATCTGGTGATAAGTCTTCCGCGTAGGTTGTCCGGGCAGAGGCCATTCATTATTTTATAGATCATTACTGCCCTGTCAAATTTTATTAAGTTTGAGACTGAAAGCCAATTGCAGCTCCATCCATCCTTTAATCTAGAGCCCTCTATTAGCGTTCGTGCTCTATTTTGTATACGCTGAAGATGATCAAGCTTTGTGTTCGACAAGCTGCCCCATAGTTCATCACAGTATCTTAGGTGACTCTCAAGCAGTGCCTTATACACTTGATTCAATTTTGATTGCGGGAGTATGTTTTTTAGTTTCTGCAGGGACGAGAGGGCACTTTTCATCTTACCCTTGAGCTTTTTATATTGCTCATTCCATGTTAGGTTTTCGTCTACGGTAACTCCTAGGTACTTAACTTTTTGGACCCGTTTAATTGGACCTCCATTTATTATTACCTCTATTGGTCTAAGGATACGGTTAGTTTGTCGCTTGTGACCAACAACCATATATTCCGTTTTATCAGTGTTCAAACTAAGCTTGTTCTGTCGTAACCACTCTGCAATATTGTCAACCTCAGTTTTTAAATCATTGCAGAGTTCATCAACATCTTCAGCAGAGCAAGTTACACTAGTGTCATCTGCGTACATGTTTGAGGTGCATTTTTTGAGGCACTGCTCAAAGTCATTAACATACAGGATGAAGAGGAGAGGCCCCAAGCACGAGCCCTGTGGAATACCGCAGAGAACAGTTCAACGATTGAAACTGTGATCCATGGTCAGGATATTAGTGTAGTCCTCGACGTGCTACTTCTAGAATTATGAATAATTGTTGGTAAATCTATATTGCACAGGAGCTAAAAAGACAAGAAATAAGCGTTTTCATTTTCATTTTTAAATATTTATACAGGTTACAGATTTCAGTAATAAATAACTGTTTTACAAATTGACCTGTGCAAAAACGATAAAGCCTAAATTAAAGAAAATTTCAATATGTACAATATTTAGATATAGCCTATATAATAAACTTGTTATATCGAGGATAACAAAAGTAAAAAGAAAATTAAAATGTACCTCTCAAATAACAAGCGATGAATGTTTCAGGTTTAGTCAATTGCAGTTTAGATCTGTTTTAATCATTTTGATCGAGGTTACAGTATTTCTTTATTTTAGGTTCGGAGTACTTAGTCGACCAACTCGAAATCGGCCACCTGATCGTGATTTCAACATGAACATTTTAATTTGGCACACCTCAGGCCAATATTTTAATCAAATTTCATGTTGCTTTCGCCAATCCACAACCAATACCGTTAAAATTTGAAATAAGCAGTTTTTCTTCGATCAATTTTTACTGTGCTTGCAAAGTTTACTGTATTACCTCAAGGTCTTTTTGGGGAGCGTTGTAAAACTTGGTACTTTTTAGGGTACCAGTTACAAACTTAAAAGTTGTTCAAAGTCTCGAGAGATTCGAAACTTTTTAATTTCAAAATTAATTTAATCTGGGATGTAACCAACCTGGTTCCGAGGGCCAGTTTCCTGCCATGCTGGATTTCAACAGCCTCCTTTTGGGTCATGGGAACGAGGTTGGGATGTAACACGTCAAAAGGAAAATTTGAACATCATTAGAATTTTCGAATTTTGTTATTTTCAAGCTCCGAAGCTTTTTGACCCAGCCGGTGTTATTTCAAGATAGTGAAGTATCTCAGTAAAGATTGGTAGATACCTACTGATAGATAATTTTAGAAGATAAAAACATTTGTATGCAAACCGTTGATTTACGAATGCATATACTTGCGTATTCTTTATTATCAAAACATAGTTAAATTTCCTTTGATAGCCACAAACTGTTTCGGAAGTTTTATTCAAAGTGTTTTAATTCAAAATGGTTTGGTACATGTGGAGCCATAAATCAGAATTTTCCTCAAAAATAACAACTGACAAAATTATCAATTATTAACAAAATTATCAATTGAATTAAGACCAACCCGCTCTTAAAAGCATTACGTCGAAGGATAAATTTTAATTCAACATGCAACCAAAATTCACAAGAGAAGAAAATCTACTGCTGTTCTGAATTGAAATTGGTTTTATATTTTTGAAAGAGTTGTCTTTCAGCAAGACCCTGAAACAAGACCAAAGGTAACGAGGACTGATTTAGAAAAAATGAATGAACTCATCTCTCAAAATTGTGTCTTTGTCTATTCCTTCTTGCTTCCCATTGCATTTTCCATCGAATATTCTCATTTGTGCCCAGTCCCCAAACGAACGAAAATCATAGCAGTGCAGTGGAAAACAAGAAGAGTGGTGAAAGACACAATTTTGTGAGATAAGTTTATTCAAGTTTTTGAAATCATTCCTCGCTACCTGTGGCAAGACCCCGGCAAGACTGACATAATCGTACCGACCCGCCAAGCAGTGAACTGACTCTGACAGCTTTCTTGCAGTAACTAACTTCTTTCTGTAGCTCTTTAAGCGATGACATTGTTAACGATCCCTAGATCATAACTTAATTACTGGAAGAGTCATAGAAATGTATACAGTGTTTGAAAAGTCATACCGCTAAAACCATCCAACCCATTTGAAAAATCAAACTCCATTGCCTTACTGAGGCTTCAACTTAATTTTAAGAATTTGTTCATAAATTACGTTGCACTATTTTGACGTGGAAGGAAGAATGTTCGGAAAAGTGGCTCTCGTTGGCTTTTGTTAAAAATGAGTGAGTGGCTCGATTCACTTCAATTTTCAACTATTCATAAATGCTAAAATGATGTTTTCTCTTAGCTCGGCGTCAGGCATCGCTTTCTAATGAAAAGGAAACCGTTAAGCTAGGATTCAAAAAGACCATTTTGTTAAAACATCTATAAAACAATGAACAGCACATTTTTTACTGTTTTTAAGCGTGTTGAGGAATATGATTTTGGCTAAATGCTGATTTCAGAGAAAAACAAGGCATCTAAACGCAAGCAAAAAATAACAAAAATTAAATCGAAGCCTCAATAACACGATGGGTTTAAAACTTTACAAAATGGTTGCATGCTTTTTTGAAGCATGGTAAATGAAGATAGCTATCAGGCCCATCACCACAGATGAAAGAAAGAATACGTTAGAATTAAAACAAAGAAGCAAGAGGATAGAATTTCTTTAATTCAAAGCAAACCATTTTCTCGGGTCCAGCCCACGTTCAAGTAAATATACATAAATATACATATTATATACAACGTTATTTGACGTAACGCAGTAACTTTAAAAATACATTAAGTCATATAGAACTTAAATATCAATAACTACGGCAAGTTATCGGTGAAAAGAACGATGCGTCTTAGCCGATGCGTCTTAAGCCGGTTTTCCACTCGGTGACGTTTTCTGCGCGAAGCAAACTTTTTCCCAAGTATAAGCATGCGCAGGGACACGATCCTACCCCGGATTCCCACTACCAAAATGACAAAATCCCGCGCCCCAATGATAAAAACGAAAAGATCCTGCGCTTGCTGACGGGAAATCCCGAATGCCGTTAAGTTTATAGTTATAATCTAATCCAAAAACGCACACCGGTAAACCCACTGGCACCCCTCTTTGGACTGAACCAGTTTAAACTACATAACATGGAGGAGAATTTATATTTTCATAACGAGGCTACCACAATTAGAATATTTTTGGCACTGCCGGGAATCGAATTAATGACCGTAAGATCTTAAATCCGCAGTGCTCATCTAGATCTGATCTATATTATATCAATCGGGGCCGTACTGTGCGCAGGCAGCACCGACAAGATAGCATAGCGTTTGCACTCTGGCGGTGTAAATATAAACTTCGATTTAATTTTTTTTAACACAATTCCTATTTAAAATTGGGTTGAGTGTCTTTCAGAAATCCCCTGTGTGGTCTGATTGCATATTGCTGGTATCGTAAATCTAAAAGCCAACCACAAAATGACCTTCTGTCTCTCTATTGAAGACCGTCGTCAATAAAAATAAATATAAGGTTTACGAGCGTAATTAACTTAGCTGAATTTACCCACCTGCACTCATAATCGAGCGTTTAAACATGTCTTTTCAGTTTTACAGTGCATTTGGCTAGGCGTATTCAAACGTAGCATTTCAACGTCTGTTTTTTACCGTTTCAAGCTGCCTTCTGCACAAATTACCACGTTAGCCAAAAATCCAACCAGTCTGAGAATTGTTTCTCAATATGGTTATCAAATAGGGGGTTGACAATTAAGTTTTATAGAGTAGATTGTTGTTAGCTAGAAATAGGAGCATAGGAATCAAATAAAATCTTTAAAAACATTGCATGATTGGTTGATGCATCTCTCATTGGATTTAATGGATTGAAAGGAACTTCAAGTACTTCGTTATAAGCGTTCATTGGCAATCTTTGATATCTTGATTATTTTCAAAATTACTGCGTTTTTCTTTGTAATCAAAGAATTCACCAAAAGCTGTGAAAAAAATAAATCGTTGTCAATCCTAAATTAATAGAGGAAAAACAGTACAATCTTCAAGAAAACCATAGTTTATGAAGGTCTATAAAATGGTGGTAAGCAGAAATCCGTAGCTTTTCTGGTTCACGATTTAGCAATTTGATGACGTCACAGCCGGAAAACCCTTTCAAATATGGAAGACGCTGTAATTCTGAAAATAATCAAGATATCAAAGATTACCAATGAACACTTATAGCAAAGTACCTGAAATCCCTTTCAAGCCATTAAATCAAACAAAAGATGCATTAACCAATCATGCAATTGTTTTCAAAGATTTGATGCTTATTCCAAGTCAACCTTCGGTTAGATCCATCAATCTAAAGCCCAATTTACACAGCAATAAATTGGGCTTATGGCTTTAAGCTAAACAATTCGGGTCTGATTCAAAGTTTAGCCTAGAATTACCAATGCAAAGTCTTTTTAAACAGGATAACGGATGTGCCAAAACACGCTTTTCCTACTGACAGCTCATTGAGAAAAAATTATTACACTTGGAGAACCTTGCACCCAAGGGTAACTTATAGTCTCACTGATGTTAAAGGTAATGTGTCCATACAAGTAGGCCTCCCAGAGCAAGGCATGTGATCAATTAAAATTTCTTTTCAATCACGCATTACAGTTATTTTCTCTATTCATGTGATCAGTTTGAATAGCAACCAATGATTTGCCGAGAATTTGATGGATGTTGACAGGTTGGGTATACACTGGCCTTATATATGGACACATTACCTTTAAGTGATTCAAAACTCTCAAATTCTAAGCTTAAAGCTCTCGCCAACTGGAAAAATATTGCTTGCCGAACATTTAAAGGGAGTCTAAGCATATATATAAGCCTTTGATAAAAATAGCTGTGCAAAGACAATAGGCCATGACACGTGCCGAACCATATTTGGCTAGCTGATCTACGTCAACAGGAAATCTGATTGGCTACCGCAAGTGGCTTGAGCCACTTTTATATGCTTAGATTCCTTTTAATATTTGCTTGCCTAGGAATTTTTTCCCATTTGGCTACCTTGCAAAACATTGCTTGACAAGCAGGATTTGTTGGGAATGTGTTTTAAAAGTTCAAAAACATTTTCTGCTTGTCACTAGCAAACAATGTTTGTCAAGCAATGTTTTGCAAGGTGGCCACACGGATAAACATTTTGCTAGGCAAGCAAATCTCAAATGTTTGGCAAACAGTGTTTGCTTGTTTGGCCATGGCTTAATTTAAGAGCAGCTTTCCTCTTCACAAAATAATGAAGTACTGATTCTCAGTTGAAAGCAAATTTGGAATATAGACCCTTTTCACAATGGCCTCAGTTCTTTTGAAATACATCCTTCGCCTCGATATGATGTGGAGCTAAATTCCAAAGGCGTGCATTGCTCTCAGCAACGCATGGAATAGTTTTGTACGTGTATCTGCATCAAAATAGGCATGGTATAAATTTCTTGATGTGCTGGGAACGTTAATCGTTTTTCTCGAACTGAATTTAATTGTGAAAAAGATATATTACAGTCATTGATAAAATAGTCTAGTTTCAATTAGCCTGCGCGCAGACTCAACTAGTTACGCAGAAGTAAGTTTAGTTGAATTGAAATTTGTTGGTTTGACCTCCAACCAACAAATTTCAATTCAACTAAACTTACTTCTGCATAACCAGTTGAGTCTGCGCGCAGGGTAAGTTGCAATGAGCTGCCAAAGAAGAAAACTTCTTTCAGCGCATCCGGTATTTAAATTATCTAATTTCGGCGAAAAAACGCTTTCAAATGTCTCTTCATACTACTCTTCATGTCCCTATTTAGAAACGTGTATAATATCGGGTCTATTGCTGTATTTAGAAAGCTCAGCAACATAAAAGCGTCGTGAACATATGTAAATGTCTGACTTGTCGTTACATCGACCTTATTTAAGTTTATATATATGTAGAAAATTGCAACGGGACTCCAGCAGACCAAAAATAAGCCAACGAGAATACTGACTGTTTTCGCTGCTTTCAGATCTCCGGCAAGGTTCGAGCGAAATTTCGTTATTCTTCGCGTTCGCGTTCTCATCGACGATTTGTTTGATGTCGTTGTCGTTAGTGTTGATGCTCGTCCACGCGTGTTTGAAAGCGACTGTTCCCGCGTATTTGACACCTCAACATCACACATCTGTGGCGGTTGAATACTCGGCTCTTGGTGTGCAGTTATTTTTCGCCTGTGCGTCCTTGCAATTGAAAATATCTTCAGGTACGAGAGTAGAATGGCAAGCCCCGGTATGTAAAACGATGTTGGCGTAACAATAAGAAAAGCCATCCGCGGTACTCCAGGCCTACAGCCCTTGAGAAACTTTTCCCAGTTTTTAATTGGTATAACAAAAGTCCCAATTGATGTCAGTACCAAGCACATCGACCATACGGTGATAATTATACATGCCACTATCTTTGCGTTCATTTTCCGCACGTAGACAAACGGATACGACACTGCGATCATTCTATCGACGCTAACGGCGGCCAAACTTGTGATCGACGCCCCAGACGTTAGGAGGAAGAAAAACTTCCGCGCTATGCACAGATTCGGATGATCTGCGCTGTCTGTTAAACGGCCAATAAACTGATGCACGTAAAGCGGTATCATTATCGAGCCTGCCACTAAATCGGCCGTTGCCAAGCTTAGCAGCAGGGAATTCGTTGGTGTCCGCAGCTGTGAGGTTTTTAAAACTGTGAAAAACAGCAAAATATTTCCAACAACTGTTGCTAGTGATATAAACACGCATATAACTGCATATAGTATTACATAATATTCATCTGCCACTATGGAGAGGTCTTGACTTGTGGTACTGTTTGGATGGTTTCCAGTCATCGTGCTCATCTCAAATTGCTGTTTTCTCCTTTTTGCGTCCGTCTCTCAAAAATTTCTCATTTCATATCATCTTACTGTTTGTTTTGATTTCGTTCAGGAATACAATGACAACCTTTCTTTACGTGGTTTGGTTTGGCTTAGCACAACTTTCGTTAACAAAATTCCTGCCTGGTCAAATTGTTGTGAGGCAATGTTGTCTGTATTCTAAGGTTGGTCGAACTTCTGGAGGCTACCTTTGTCGATGCAGTGATCATACGGCCAGTGAATAACCAAGTTCTGTTACTATCACCGTATAAAATTTTGTGACTTTGGCTCAAGGAACGATTAGCTAAAATCCTCTCAGCCTAAAGCGAGTCAAACTTCTGGAACGTACAGCATCTATACAGCGACAGGACACCTGAAAAACCTGTGAGCTTTCCAATTTCTGTACTAACACCCTACAAAATTTCGTCACTGTTTTTATTTGGCTCCAGAGACGATTCGCTAATAGGACACCTGACAAACCTTTCCAGTTTCTGTTTAGCTATAAGTTTACCAGATTTCGTAACAGTGGCTTTTTGAAAATAGTTCCGAACACAGATTTGTCGCGTATCTGCTGTAAAAACTGTCAAGTCCAAGTTGCTGTATCTACCACAGAAGAAATTCCTTGTCCCCACTGTCAGCTTGAATCAAATATTTAAAATGATTTTTCCATCAAATTTTCGATACAGAGGTAACTCGTCGTATTCCATTCAAACTTCAATTGTTTGCGTCAAGCCTCGTTGTCCAGCTGCAAAATATGTCCTTGCGATTCTTCCAAGTTACGTAAATAGAGTTGTATCTAGGCAATAGGCAGTCTTCTTTGTTTTTCGATAAACTTAAACCATAAACACGTATAATGGTTCTAGATTTTTATCATCTGCTCTCTTTCTCAGTAAACAGTAATATCATTAAGATCGCTTGCAGCATCCCCCAATTTCTCCGATGTTTAGAATCTTTCTCGAAAGTTCTAAACAATTTACGAATTATCTCTCCTGCGATGGATCATGATCTTTGTCTTATCATCCAGTAAGACTCCCACTTCGTGAATTTACCAAAATACGGAGAAATCTTTGAGGACAGCTGCTGTTTAACTTACACTTGGTTTTATCCTTGGTGTAACTGTGTCACGTTCTCCGTGCAAACAACTGCTCGAAACTCGTAGAGCGTTGGCTTTTATAGTTATCAAATAAACTCTCGAAAGTCAAGCAAATGTTTTTTCAATAAAAGTCTTACAAAATAAAATAACTTGGATCCGTCCACTAAGCTGTATTTACCTTCATGAAAAGATGTGCTTGATTTCCTGGTTTCCACATACAAACAGCACTAAATTGACTTCACACAGAAACACAATGACAACCTTCTTTGCGTGGTTTGGTTTGGCTTAGCACAACTTTCAAACATAGAAGCAACGAGCTCCTCCTTTGCCATACAAGTCTTCGTTTCCAACAGACTGCAGAACACCACGCATAATTTATACAGTCATCTATTGGCTGCATTCATTTTTTATGCAATTTGATTAAATTTTAACGTAAACAGGTATTATTCTTCATGGAGTTAAAGTATTGAACAAGTAAACGAAAAGTTCAATGTGACTTGCTTGTTGCCGGTTCATATTTAATTAAAATTCTCTATTCTTTAACTTTGCACTATTAATAAAGCCAGTTCTTCTTGTGAAAGCATACGGTGGCTTAGAAGTCCTGTGTTCTTCACGCTTTAAAACTTCTTCACCTCACAAGTATGAAGAATCCATGTATCATGTATTAAAGTACAATCTGTGGTATCCTAGGGTTCCAAACAGTGCATTAAGAATCTTATTGTGCAAGTCGTAGATTATAGGCCAGGTTTTACACCCTGTGTGATCTAGGCATGGGAAATAAGCACCTGGAAACTCAAGCCTCTTTACTTCCGCTGCTTTCGATGTTCAGAAGCAAGCTCCTTGTTCCTTGTTGGTTTCTCTGTGCGGCTACTTTGTTTATCCTCGTCAATATGGCACAGCTTTGTTCAGAAAAAGGCGTTATTTCTTCTCATTAATACATCTGTAGTCCATTAAATATGCAAGAATTTTTTCCAGTTTTCAAGGCTTCGCATCAGCTTAATTTGCAATTGACTCGTCTGCTGAAACCAGAGGGTTTGTATCAAATAGAATCCAAATAATTTACGGGCCTAAACTCATAACTCTGCCGTGATAAACAACAATACTTGTGAAATTATCTCTGAATCCCTACTGCTGACGATTTGTTACCGCTGCTGCAACACAAATACATAGTTTAGCCAGCTTTCGCGTGCCAAGACCGTCCTTTATTCCATATTTGTTTAATATCGTTGATCATTGTGTGCTACACAACGAGAGTGGATTAGTTGAAAAGAATCGGTTGTAAAGGATCTGTCGACTTCTGCTATGCTTTAAAAAACATGTATTTGCTCGAGCCTTCACCTCACACTGTCAGTTCTAAATTCGTGCTGTTTGAATTCATAGCCTATGTTGAATTCAATAAGAAGTGGAAAGATACGCTGTATATTATCATCCATACCGAAAGGCAGCTTACCATGCCGAAATTTGTCCATGCTTTGTCCCTGAAACAATATAGGTCTTTGCAGCTCAAATATTTGATCATCCTTTCATCGGCTGCGTGCAAGTGACTACCGAGAAGTATCTCTTGAAGAAAAGTCTACCGAAGGAGCCTGCATATACATATCAATGCAAATAGATGATATTTGGCTTCATGGGCTGCTGGAAACCTTACCTGATTCAACACCATTATGTAAATTTTCTTCTGAAATATACAGGGTGTCCCAAAAACATGTTCGCCATTCGCACAGCTACTGCGGAGGATCCAAATGCTCAATTTTCCCGTTTTTTAGATTTCTGTAAAGAAAAGACTTTAACTTGGAGTTTGATACTTAATTTGAGTAAATCCGACAAGGAGTTGCTGACTTATGGAGCAAGAAAGTCAAAATTACTGATTGCCTCTAAACCAGAGGATTTAACATTGTCCGCTAATGTCAAAATCAAAGAAATTGAGTAATTTTTACAAGTGACACACATAGTCATAAATTTGGATTNCAGCTACTGCGGAGGATCCAAATGCTCAATTTTCCCGTTTTTTAGATTTCTGTAAAGAAAAGACTTTAACTTGGAGTTTGATACTTAATTTGAGTAAATCCGACAAGGAGTTGCTGACTTATGGAGCAAGAAAGTCAAAATTACTGATTGCCTCTAAACCAGAGGATTTAACATTGTCCGCTAATGTCAAAATCAAAGAAATTGAGTAATTTTTACAAGTGACACACATAGTCATAAATTTGGATTTTGTGACAACAAATGGAAAATTGTATCTCTAGCGTTGCTAGAAATGGTGATGTACAACACAAGTGCTGTACACCGTTGCATACGTCCATCAGTTATTTTGCATGTCTAAAGTCCTGAAGTCATTTTAAACTAACAATCAGTGGCGGACTGGCCCCCCTCAAAATATGGCAAAAGGGCCCCCTTTTCGCTGAAAAACCCCCTTTTTGCAAAAAAGACACATTTTTCTCTTTGATGTCCCCTTTCGAATAATGGACATCTCACTATACACGGCAAAGCTCTGGTATTGATTTGGAGTCAAATTTGAACTTTAAAGAATAATATTTCAACTTTGGAAGCACCGATATCAATCAACATGGCACCTATGTCCAAGTTAACTGTTCAGGATTAACTTAAAAGTTATTGCGACGTGATTGGAGCAAAATTGGCATCCCTAGCCCTGATCAAACCTGTTACCTTTTATTTAGGACACCCGGTATACCGCGTGCGCAAAAAAGACTATCCACTTTTGACAGACCACTATAAATCGTTCACTGGACTATGATTTTGAAGATTTATGACTTAATCATTGCTAAAATTCATAATTAGATTCAAGGATTTTTGTAAAATTTTAGCCCTCTTTTTCTTGAGCTGTAATCGAGTTTCTTAAAATTTTCGGTCTCGAAAACACTGACAACGATAACAAAACATCGATCAATTTTTCAAAGACTCGACATGAATGGACAAAGAGAGAACTTTTCGTGGTGATTTGGGGACTTAAAAATCGACCAGTTATAATCTGCAGCACGAGCCTTAGTTTAACATTGGGAAAATGTAGCAGTATATTCTTTTGATGAAGAAAATGATGTGGGATGCTAATTTATAAAAAATCTGTTACAAAATGGTCAAAATTCTATTTAGCACTGGCAAATAAGGGATTTGTAGAAGTGTTCTAAGCCAAAGTAGAAGGAGTGTCCTCGAAAGTTTTCCTGGGGGCTTCGCCCCCAGACCCCCTCATTTTAGTACCTCCTCTTAATTTGCACTAGCAATGCCGCTGGTTGCAACGAAATTTTCTCTTGACCACACCCTCATTTTTCAGGCCACACCCACTAGGGCCCCCTTAAGTCCTCCATGGCCGGTGAAAAATTCTGAGCCAGTCCGCCACTGCTAACAATATCGCTTTCCATACCCTTCCTGGTAAATATTCATAAGTTATGTGGTCAGGGTGTGGTCATTGATTACTCCCAAATGTGTTTCCTGGTGCAAATATAAAGTTGAAGTCAATTTGATGCTAAAATTGAAGTTATAAGGTAAGGTTAGTACGCAGATGAAATTCACTAATTTTGAAGCAACCGGTAACTTCGACTTTCTTCTTCAATAAGTCAGTGCTACACATCAAATTTGCTCAATCTAGGTATCAAACTCTAAGTTGAAGTCTCTTCTATTTAAAAATCTGAAAAACGGGAAAATTGGACTAATGGCTCCTTTCACTTTAGCTGCGCAAACGGCGAGCAAATTTATGGGACACCCTTTATAAACATCAACTCATCGGCAGCAGAACGGGAAATCATCTGTGGATTTGTGGGCAGATCACAGGGAATCAAGGTTTAGGCGCGGATTTAATCATCACGGAAGCAAAACTTGTACAGATGATGTGGTGCTGTGGCCTAAAAACTGAAGATTCACATAGCTCCGTCTGCTCTGTCTGAGTNAAACAATGCAGTGCACTTCTCGAAGAATTGCACAGAATTGCACATACGCACACACTAATTTTTCCTTGTGAATTTAGATTCTTGCAGCGCTAAAACCCTAAGTTCACCCAGGCCCAGGCCCCAGCTAATTTCCACTCTTCCACTGCTGCTCGCAACCATACCTATGACAAATAACATTTCTGAGAAGAATGCAATGTGTCAGTTCTCCTATTTTGTAGTGCCCCTTTTGAAGTGCTTGCCCCCGCCGCCTCGTTCTCCTTCCGGCGCCTCTGAGCATACTGCTTATTAAGAAGGGCAAGGTAGCAATAACCTCCCTAGTTCCGTACAGATTACTTTGAAAGCAATAAAGGAACTTGCATATACCTACCAATGGAAATAACTGGCATGGCATATTATAGTTTCATGGGCTACAGGAAACCTTCAGTGAGTAGATATCTGAGTTGAGTGACACAAAGAAAATATGCTCATATCAAGGATAACTTGAGACCCGCACCAAAATCTGTCTTTGCTCCAGGCTACTCAGATGTATCAAGATCGCAAAAGATGCATCACCCTCCGGAATTAGGTATTATTTGGCAAAATCATTTTGCATTGGAGAGAAAATAGGAAATCTCAGAAGTTCGTTTATTTCGAAAAACCCAGTTGTAAATTTCCGTTGCAGAAGACCTTGCTGTTTCATCATCAAAGTATTCAAAATAGAAAATATTGGATCAGATGAGATGTGATTAAGTTTGATTAGCTTTTTATCCTTGTTCTTTTCGTTGCATTATATTCAGAATGTGCACTGCAAAGTGGCAAATATGCTGAACTGATGAGAAATGATCAAAAGAAAAATAAGCTAAAAGAAAAGGGGTGATGGAAGGCAAGTCTCCTCCTTCTTCTTCTATTACTCGTGGATTTCAGGAACCAAAGTAGGAGTGCAGCAAAGTGAGATTATATGGTTGATTAGAAGATTTCCCATGGAATATTTAGCTGTCTTGCGTGGTACAAGGTACGAGAACAAGACAAATAAAATTGTTCGTTAATTTTGTTTCTATGTATCCAAAAAAGGTGTCGGTTTGAATCGATTTGAATGAACAGCCCCTTGAAATAAGTTGGATTTTGATAAAACTTTCTCTTGACTTCAATAAAATGTTGTAAACATTCTGTTCCCATGGTTTCTCGTTGTTTATAGGAGTGTGTCGTCATAACAACATGTAACAAGGTAAATGACAGCTGCTGTCAATATTTACTGCCAGTTGAATGATAGCTTTGTCCAGCGGTCAAATTGTCTTTTTCTTTCAGGCCTATTCGCCTATTCGGACAAGGAACTAACACTCTGTCATCAATGATGTAATCCAGGAACATTTATTAATTATTTTTTACCATCAACAGGAGACAGAGCGACTGCCCAATTTCTTGACACCATCATCATCATCACCACCATCACCATCACCATCACCATCACTATCACGATTGAATTAAATCTAACAACATACCCCCAGTCGACGTATGTGACACTCAAATAAAACTAAAATGAACGAGGCTCCACGCACCAACCAGTGATAAAACAGGGGTCCCATTTTAACATTAAGTAATTACTAATAGAATTACAGAATACAAAATAAACAAATGACAGCAAGCAAAACAGAACAGAAGCACAACAACGGAGTAAATCTAGATCCTAGTAAAAAGTAAATAAATAAGTAATTAAATCACTATGAAAATCTTCAAAGAACAACTATAGAAGGGGGTGTAACTTTAATTTCATTTTTACGTTCTTTTTCATAGATTTTGTATTATACTATATTGTAAATTAGGTATATAAATTTCCTTTGTTCTTAGTTTTAGTGTTTTCTTTTAAACAGGTCGGTTTGAAAAACATATCCTTATATGAAACTTATAGCCTGCATAAATATTTTAAAATTAAATTAAAATGAAATGAATGAAATGCGTACGTAATCGCTACAACCATCCACCCCGCCCTACTCGCGATTACTAGGACTCTACAGCACCTCTCACCTAAGTAACGATTAGAAAGAGAGGGATTATTTGGTGGATCCTTTTTCACTCTTCCCTTTCGGTCACCTGGTTCACATCAGGTCGTTGCAGTCGCATCGCTGGAGTCGCGGGGATTTTTGCTGAACAAGTTTTACCTGTATAAATATGGTTTTATTATTATTATTATTATTATTATTATTATTATTATTATTATTATTATTATTATTATTATTATTATTATTATTATTATTATTATTATTATTATTATTATTATTATTATTATTATTATTATCATTATTATTATTATTATTAGCAATTACGTCGTTGGGAACAAACAACTCAAAGGATCCAAATACAGAATGTGAACGGCAAAAACTCAGTAGATGGCTCGTTGGGGTCGTCAGGGTCGTTGTTGAGTATAGTTTCGCAGTTCGCATTCAGTTTGTTTGGGTCTTTTGGGTCGTTATGGTCGTTTTTTCCAACGACATTAGCGACCTAATTTGAACCAGGCTTAAGGAACGTACATTGAATTAAAAGAGATCTTATTGAAGTGTCTATTTTGCAACAAATACTATTCAAAATGCAGACTGTCTCTATTTTTACATTTGAAACAAGAAGATGCTTAGTTCGATGGCGGTGTTGACTTTTCGAGCGAATTCACTGGCGAATTTCCCTGGTAAATTTGCTCCTCAAGTTAGTAATTCAGTTTGAATACAGCTTTTCATAAATAGATCCATTCAAAAGTTCACCAGCTTTTCAGAAATGCGGGTACTGTATGTCCCTCTTGCATTCCCGACCAGAAGCAATGCACGCAGGGCCGTAGGAAGCATCTTAAACTTGGAGGGGCACGACACTTCGAGGGCACCTTTTTCATTAAGCAAAAAGGGCATTTCCTCAAACAAAAAGGGCATTTCCTCAAACAAAAAGGGCAATTTCTCGTTTATTCCAAAATCTTGGGGGGCACGTGCCCCCAGTTCCCCCCCGTTCCTACGTCTCTGAATGCACGAACTTTTTGCTACAGTCAGCTTTTGCTGAATAGCTTCTTTTGTTGTATAACTTCCTTTGGGACTTTTATAATCTCTCACTGGCTACTTTTCTGGGGAATAGGCAAAGTAGTTTGTAAAGAAGAAACTTTTCAACCATCAAATTCTCTGGCGAATTCGCCTGTATGCTAGGAAAACAACTCAATTTCTTTTCGCCTGCGAGTTTGCGAAAAATTCTCTGATACAAATATGCCGTGACCTTTTTCTGCGTGATAAATAAGATTCTCGTTGAGCATTCTCGGAAATNAAAAAGATGTTCCCAAGAGAGGACATCTAGCAAGTATAAAATGCCGTCGATGTCAACAACTTCACTTCTAGCTGTTGTGAAAGAGACAGGATAGTTGCAAAGAGATTTGAGAAGGTGAGTCGAACATTCATATTCCCTCTTCACTTCCCCAAAATTACACCCTTAATATGCAGACCCGATGGGTCAATCAGTCTTTGGAGAAAACGTATGAGGTTCTTAAAACCGAAAAGGTTTTTTAGGATTACTTGTGGATTTTTTTTTTCAGCGTGCGGAGTGAAACGCCCCGCCCCTCGTGCAGACCTTGGCGAGATCATTAGACAAGAAACATTGGTACAAATAAAAATGCAATAAACAATTTGGTAAAAATGCCCTCATATTTTTACAACCGGGTTCAAACCTTGCAAAACATCGCTCATTTCTTAATTTCATTGGGACACACTTTTATAAAGCATTACGTTCTCTTATATTTCTTTCCTACAGTGACGTTATGGCCAGAACAAAGCAGACTGCTCGCAAATCAACCGGAGGGAAAGCTCCAAGAAAACAACTTGCAACAAAAGCTGCTCGTAAAAGTGCCCCAGCAACCGGTGGAGTAAAAAAACCGCACAGATATCGACCGGGGACTGTAGCACTTAGAGAAATTAGAAGGTACCAGAAGTCAACCGAATTGCTTATCAGGAAATTGCCCTTCCAGAGATTGATCCGGGAAATTGCACAGGACTTCAAAACCGATCTGAGATTTCAAAGTTCAGCGGTAATGGCTCTTCAAGAAGCAGCGGAGGCATATTTAGTCGGCTTATTTGAGGATACAAATCTGTGTGCGATTCACGCAAAACGAGTTACGATTATGCCTAAAGACATTCAGTTGGCGAGGAGAATTCGCGGAGAGAGAGCATGAAGATCACTGCTAATAAATCGCTATGGCTAAGCTAGCGAGAATCTTCGCTTCAAGAACAACTTTGCACATACATGGGCTTAAAAGTATTTAATCTTTATTCAATATACCGGGTATCCCAAAATGATGTATCGGCATTTGAAAAATTACCAAAATTCGAAAGTTCAATTAAAGGCTCTTGTTTCAACCAGCAGCCTTTCCGCGTAGATTTCTATTGACGCAGCCAGGTTCATTTTCATACAACAGAGCACCGAAAGGACCATGGTTGGATAAGATCATTCAATGTTGAATTTTACTTCCTGAGATGTTGCTTATCTTTGTGTCCCTTCAAATTCTTCAACATGGTTGATTGTGCTTATCAATCTTGCTCTTAGATATTAATCTTGTGATCATGTACGAATCAAAAGTCAATGTGAAATCGTAAAATTAGGAATCCTGGGTAAGATTTACGATGTCTTCTAAAACCTGTGGCTCAAAATGTGGAGTTTCAGGCTATCATTTCAAAGTCTTTCGCATAATTTTGCACTATTTTTATGATTGCTAAAATAACTTGGCCTTTGATACAACCAAAAGAGAAAAACTTTTTAAAAGAAGTAGCAAAACCAAATTTTGCGGATTTTTCAAACGCCAATACATCATTTTGCGACACCCGGTATTTTGTATGAAAGTATGACATTTGCAGACTGAATGAAGTTAACAACCCAGATTGAAAATGGGCCTAAGGTCTGTTTCAGAGTACCAACCCACGGTAGTCTCAGAGTAGTTACAGGTGAAAAATGTCAAATTTACAAACAACTTATGAAGTTTACATCAGCAATTTCGCGTTCTCGCAAACATCGCTTCAGACCTATTTTCAGACAGACTTTAGTTTTCTAATATTCATAGACTTTATTACTATCTAAGAATTGTAATAGGAAGGTTTTCATTATTTTTATTCAGAATACAACTATGTAAAATGCAATACAAGTCTGTCTGCCTTTGCAGGAAATCTTTGATGTAAATTGTAAGCAGTATGAGGACCCTGTATTTTATAAGTATTTTCGTATTTATTATTTGGAAGTAAGATATGTGTTGTTATTTTTTTATAAAATTCTCTTTCTATCGGATATCGAGAAAAAAATATCCCCATTTCTTGTTTTGGCTCTTTAGTGACTTATCAAAGAGAAATAAAGCCATTGCCAAAAAAGGACCACGAGAAATCACCAAAAAGCTAATCATAATTTAGGATTTGTTTTATTAAAAATTTAGTATCAATCTTCACAATTGGCAAAATGTATAGCGTGATAAGCAGACCCAATCTCTATAGAGAGTGGACTTTTAATTCCAACTTTAAAACAGAAAATTTTACGATCTTACAAACGAGAGAGCAATTTCTTGACTATTGTCAGAGTGGGCCTATAACTGTGTGATAAATAACTACCCCCTCTTCTAGAAATACGTACTACACCCTCTTCTACACTTTCACAACAAAGAAAAAGAACAGCTGCCATCTTGTTTTAGGGGAAGTTATTCAGTTATAAACCGAAAACGAGGCCTGTTGTAATCGTAACGTTGTGTGTGCTCTAAACTAAGTGCAAAGTTGCTTCGTTGATCACTCCTTTGAAATTGGGTCTGGTTATCAGGCTACAAAATGTATGATTTTTTCAAAATTGTATGCTTGTTTGGCCAACCCGGTATTTTAATTAAGATACTGACTCGTTAATTTTATTTCAGTACGCGAACTCTCTCAACCTCGTCCGCAGGGCCTCTTGTCATATTGGGACTGACAAAAACACAGCCAGAGAATGTTCAAAATTTCAAATTTTTTAATTTTAAGCATTCAAATCCAATGATTAAACTGATATAATGAAAAGGCTAAAATATGATTAGATTATTGGCCATATAAAAGCAATTAGTATAAATACGACCTACCAAATTTTGTAAAATAAATTTACAATATTTAAGCGAGAAACTGGAAGTTGGCTAAAGCTGAGACGATATCTATCATCATGTTGCCTGAACTGTCAGCGATTGTTATTTTAAAAGTTTGTTTCAGAGCATTGCTGGGCCTACCTCCTTTTTAATGTAGAAAGGACACGAAGTCAAAAAGGTAAACAATACAGACGGAGTTTGAAAGTTTGAACTTTAAGGATGAAGCATTGCAAAAAATTTCTTTAAACAGTATCCAAACAACAGTATTTTGTAGATTCGTTCTTAAAAACTTTACTTTTAAATATTTTGCATGATTTTGAAGTTTGGTAATTGGGCAGTGAATTTCAACACCCGACCAACAGTGATGGACATGTTTCATTGGGGCATTAGCGTATTTCCGTAATGAAGTATTAAGATAACGTTAGGTTATGATCGAAATCGTTGTTTCAGCACAAAGTCGCAACTGCATTCAACTTTCGTTACAGCAGACACCTTCTGGACAGTATCCGCTCATTAATATATAATTCAAGTTTTGGCACCCATGATTACAGCATTAACGCTAAATTTAGGAATTTTAAGTAGAATGTGTTGCATTAAAACAAAGGCTTGTCTGCTTTACAGAGGCTCTTTTTTTTGCTTTAATAAAACGGTACGGTGTCCGCTGTCCGCCTTAACAAGGTGCCCACTTTATAGAGCAACCCCATACATGAATTTCAGTAACATTTGGCAGGGACATAACGAGGTGTCCATCTTACAGAAGTGTCCGCCTTACAGAGGTGTCCGCCTTACAGAAGTGTCCGCTAAAAGAGGGTTGATTGTACATAAAAAATAGCTCACAAAGGAGGTAACGTCTCTGCAGGATGAATTCAATTTCCAGTTCCTCATTACTTGTACGTGGATGATGTTTATAAAACGAGTATATCCATTACATTCAAGTGAATCATGTTTATAAAACGAGTATATATCTTAAATAAGATAGTCAAGATTCAAATACATCTTCCGTGGACGAAATGAAATACCAAACAAAGTCATGTAAATATGAAAAACTATGACCTTAGATGATGCATATAAAATGCTATGGTCAATGAATATCGGGGTGAGTCAAAAAAGGCTTCAGTATTTGTCGAGAAGTAAGAAACCATTTTCAATTAACAAAAATATTGTCCCGTTCCTTTCATTTCCCTAAAACTGGACCAAATCTGGTGAAAATAGTGGGAGCATGTCTTGAAACGTTGCTCAAACTAAAGTAATAAAACTTGCCCTTCTAAGAAATATCAGCTGAGCCATAAATCTTAAAATCCAAGGAAGCATTTCTGCAATAGAAAGATTTTCGTTTCAAAGAAACCCGTCTTTCATTCAAGGTCAATACATCGACAGAAACCAAACCTTTTTCGACTCACCCTGATATATCTGGATCTACGATGCATGTGAAATAACTCCACTAATTGAAAGAAACGATCGATTTTTTGTTATGCTGTGAGGCGTACCCTTTTCATTGTCCCAAAAGGATAACACTCACTAAAGCGTATTCACGTCATCGCTTTCTTTAAGGCGGATGTCGTCTATTAAAGGCTCTTGGGCAACCGGCATACATTGCGATCGTTTGTTTTGTTTTTCGTGGATTTCATGGATTTCATTCAATTCAAGTCCTATTTTTAACACAAGTAAGGAGTAATATGGCCGCATCTGGAGCTGCAGCGACGTGCTGCTGACGTGAGCGACATCACAAAATTATTTTCATGCGGCATGAAATTAGGCCACCTTTACAAATAGGGCTGCAATGCATGCCGGTTGCCCAAGTAAAACAATTACAACGTCATTATGCTGATGTTGAGGAAACAGTCGCCATTAAAACAGGGTCTATTTTACTCACCCAATATCAAGTATTAACCACAAAGTCCAATACATGGTTTTGTGAACATTTTTAACTGCAGATCAACGTTTGATGAAATATTTGCAAGTGAAATTTCAAAATTCAAATGATGAATTAAGTTCTAATGGACGAAAAGAGACTCAAGTTTCTTAGAAGCGTCAAAGGAAAGAAAAATATTGAAATGTTTTTAAGGGCCAGCCGGTGGTGAGCCTTATAATTATATACCCTGTTTAATTGTAAAGGATGCTCCAAAGAGTATACAATTTTAACAGACCATGATAAATCGTAAACTTTTCCAAACACTGTTTTCAGGCAAAGAATTTTCAAGAAGTCGCTTATAACCCAGAAAATTTTTAAAATATTGCAAAGCCAAATTTGGGACTTTTACTCAAGATTAAATCATAAATCTTCAAAAGTGTCAAAAGTGGATACTTTTTTGGTGCACCCTGTAGTGCCCTTCCTAATTATATACATACCATGAGTCGAATAAGATTAATAATGAATATTGAAAGAAAAATGTCATTATACTGACTGTTTACATGACTGTACTTTCATAAGCTGGTGGCTTTTCCTTAAAGTCGTCACTCTTCATGACGTCAGGGCTAATGTCGTCAGCAGCTGCATTAGTTGCTCCCAATTCTATTGTGACTTCAACTTCTTGGTATGGAACTCTTCCATTCTTGGCCTGGTCCCACATCTGTACTGTAGCCAATGGGTACAACAGCAACACTGATTGGAAATAAAAGAATATTAAAAATACTACTGATCCAAATAACAGAACCTTTTCCTTTACAATTTTGCATTGTGCTTAATAAAATGTGCCGAATTCATATTTTCACTACCGTGTGACCCAAAAGATGTGAATTATTTCAGAAGAATCACAAAAATTTATCATGATACTACGAACGTAAATTTTTCTTTTTGTGCACTCGTGCCCAGCACCATGCTTTTAATCAGTGGGAGATTGTGCGTTTAAGAGCTAGCTGGTTTTGAAGCATATTGATTCCACATGAATTTTACCTTTAAAGACCGACCATTGACCCGCATGCTTTGCAATCGTTTGTTTTTGTTTTTCAATACTTTCTGACAGTCAGAAACTACGAAGCTGTGGAAAGCAAAATCACTGACTTCGCGCAAAGCATGCTGGTCAATGGTCGGTCTTTAAAGGTTCGTTTGCTACAAAGCGATGTTTTGTAAACGACTGTTGCTCAAATATGGTTTTTCGACCTATGAATCCATCGTCTCTTTTCCATATAAATGAAATAAATGGCATCTACGGACATTAATTGGTCTGGGACATACGCACAAAAAGAAATGTCAAAGATCGATATTGGTGATTTTTCATTTTTCTCGGTTACGCCGTAGCAGTGTTACATATGGACTTGCACAAGTCATCTTGAAAGAGAAAGGTCACGTTATTTATTCCTGGGATGTGTGTGACCTCCCTCGACAGGATGTTTGTAATAGGACCCAACCGCAAGGAATTCAAAATTGTCATTACCATTGGTCAAAAATCTAAGAATACTCATGCAAAACACTTTGACTGATGCTATTCGCAGGCATTTTCACTTGACATCTAATTTGAGACAGACCATAGTAGTCTGTTTTGGATTTTGCCCGTGTTGTTTTCTTTTGATTATTCATATTCAGGTTGTCTTAGTTTCGTGTAATGGCCGCGGGGTAGTCATAGTCTTTTGCTTCCCATGGTATCGTATTTTTAATTTCGTTAAGTATTTTATACTGCCTTCAGGACCAAAAATCATCCGGCTATCCAGCTGTGAGCCGTTGGGAACAAGTCGTCCTTTCTTTTTCTTTCAAGACGACTTGCGCAAGTCCATGCTTAATATATATGTGGGGTGAGTGGCCGAGCGGCTTATACAGTTTTCATCCAGTGACTGAAGTTAAGCTCGGTCGAGTGAGGTCAAACTCCGGACGGGTGACCTCGCTAGCCTGACCAGGGGACTGACCTCGCAACTCACTTCGCCGTCCTTCGGAAGGGACGTTAAACTAGGGGTCCCATGCCTGGATTCGGCATGCATAGTGAGCAAAAATTAGCTTTAAGTAGCTAGAGAATCCTGACAGCCTACTTAAAACAAATAACTGACTGTCTGACTATAGTGTTGAAAATCAACAAATGTGTATACTGCTTACTTGCGAAGAAATCCTCAGCCATATTTCCTTCGATCTTGTACTTTTCTCTCATGTTGATTCGAATTCCAGCTCCATACACAACGAATACTAAGAAGACAGTCCAGCCAACGTAAGAAATCCCTGCCACTTTCACCTCACATATCATCAAAATGATCCACAAGTAAAATGGCAGTGCAAAGAAAATCTGGTACATCAGCTCCTTTCCACGATACAACTTTGCTGCAAAGCAACGTAACTTTCATTTAACAACAGAGCTCCTGTTTGCGTTACGCGAATAGTGCTCCCCCGTCTAGGTGCCCCGGTGAGAGGTCAGATGTTCTCCGGGGTCTTAGTGATCGAAAAAATAATCCAGTTTGCGCGGGGGGAGGGGCGGGTGGCGCCAATTTTGTGCCAAGGATAGCATGAGTTTTTACGGGAAACCGTATTTGCATGGAAATGATTTCTCAGATTTTTCCCTTGGGTTTACACAATTTGTAGCCGAGATTTCACTTGTGAGGCGATTTCTCCCGGGGAAATTGAAATTTTGTTCAGGAACAGAATTTGCTTCATGCTCTTCACCGGGGAAATCATCGGGGTAAAATTTACCGGGACACTTAGACCGGGTGCACTAGTTGAAAGGTCGTCGAAATACATTTGAGGGACTTTTCAAAGATTTGGAACCTATGTTGATTTTGATTGGCAATATCTCCAAAACTTCCGAGCTGATTTTATGCAATAAGGTATCATGAAATGAATACATTCAAACTTATGCAAAATATGGCACCCACTC
>REGM01000107.1:431959-499187 GCA_004194415.1 Aurelia aurita | reverse complement strand
GAAATAATAAAATTAAACCTATGAAAAAAATGGCCCCCCCCCCCCCCCCCCCACCTCAACCATTAAAACTGCTTGCAATTTTCCGGACACCTGATAGGGCTGCAAGGTATATTTGGTGTAGTACACTTTGGAGAAAGTATATCAGTAGATGTAAACAAAAAAGCTTACCTGCTGCCTTTCCCAAGTAAACCCAAGGACAGAAGATGGATAAAAGCATCTTGCTGAGTCGGTTCATTGATGTTATATCGAATATACCCATCGTAAACTCTGAATCTTTTGGGTTGTAATCACCAAACTCTTGTTTCAGAGCACGCCACAACGCGACACACATGAAATTGAGCAAAATAGTATATGGAAGACCCGACGCAATTGATGCAGTCTGCAAGGCACTCAAAGCTTCGCTACCACCGGCTTTCAACAGACCAGTAGCACAGGCACCCTCTGTCAATGCCCAGAAGATACGCTGGATTATAGGTGGGTCTTGTTTTCCATTAGCGGAGAGACAATCAATAACCAATGAGCCACTGTCGGAACTTGTCACAAAATACAAGATGATACCCATGAGTGACAAAACAGAAAGGAAGGTACCAATATCACCATATTGCTGCACCACATCAAACCACATATCCTCTTTTGATCTACATGAGAGCCTATAGAGCTTTCCAGGCATGTAAGGCTCTGTCGATTTGGCACCACCTAGAATAGAAGAGCAATTGATGCCGAGATTTGTTGCTCTTCGCTCCATCAACAACCCAGCACCACCAAAAGCACACATCCAAAAGAAGCTGTATAGGATAGGAATCGTCATGGTGTAGGTGATAAAATCTTTGATGGTTCGTCCACGGGAGATCTTAGCGATAAACATTCCAACGAAGGGTGACCAGGCGATCCACCATCCCCAATAAAAGATGGTCCAACCATCAATCCATTCTGGTGCTTCAAGCTTGTCTGGTGCTTGACCAAGTTGAGCAAAGGCATCTGTATGGAAGCCCATCTGGATGACGTATTGGATATAGTAGCCAATGCTCTGGACATACAGGTTCAAAATGTACCAAGTATTTTCATAGAAAACGACAATCATCAGAATTACCATGCCTGGAATTTGATAAAATTAATATCAGGGGAGAAAAAACAATCCCCGTTTGAAACAACCACTGCTGCCTGGAAAGCTGCTAGGGGGCTGATTGAGCCTCCTCCCCCTAGGCATGATAGGGTTAATATCAGGGGGCAGTCGGTTTTCAAACGGGGATTTTTATGGACTCACCTGGTAGACAAATTGAAAAATTCATTCAATGCCGGGTGTCCCAAAAAAAAGCATAAGCGTTTGAACAGGTCATGCGGAGGAGCCTCAACTTTGAAAATCTTTCTTTTAAAGCAATGACATAGATGAGATCTTAACTTGCAATTTGTGACCTCGCATGACCACATCGGATTTGTATTTGTAGAGTAATTCACTTAAGGTTACTGCCCACCCTCACGGCAGTAATTTCAGTGTTTTCCTCTGAGGGACCGTACTGTGCGTGGATGATAGCGAATCCATACATCATTCGATGCGTAATTTAATTAGGAATACCCTTATGTGGAAATCCAGTTGAAAAAAGCGTCAGTAAATCATTTATCAAAATTATCATGATTTTAAAGGACAATTCCGGGGTGTATAAAAGTAATGTCAAAAAACAACCTTACCAACTCCTGACGAAGAATTGCGACTTTTTTCCACATTTAGGCATCCGTAACGGCTGCCAATGTGTCAAACGTTTTCCATAAGTTAGGCCCAAGCTCGTCGCCATTTTGGAAGAGTTCACGATGAGGAGTGTAGCCTCGCTTTAGATGCAAGACGGTGATGTCAGAGCTTACGAGATTTGCCAAGAGAATTTTCTGATAGCCTCGTTTGCGTTCAATATGACGTCGGTTCCATGGTCAATGACGTAGGTTCGCATGGTCAATGACGTAGGTTCGCACTGACCTTCAGATTATAATACGCAATTTCGAAGAGAAAAGACGCAAAAAAGTTACAAAAAAGTACGATACACCATTCATAACAGTATAATCTTTCATTTTATGATGAATCATACCAACCCCGGAATTGTCCTTTAAAATACCCTTCCTTCAAAGGCTATTTAGGACCCCCAGCAAGACCGTAGAATCACGAAAATAACTTAAGCCGATAGATCGTTTCCTTGTTTACCAAAGTGTATCTGAGAATTTTGATATACTATCCAATTTTCAAGCTCTAGCTTCCGCAATAATTGCATTAAGTTTCTTAGCCCTCGTGGCAGCTTTGTTCGGTCTAAAATCCAGACCAGTGGATTGTCAAAAAAACGCAGACACTCTTTGGTAGCTACATGCATTATCTCCCACCGTGCCAAATTTCTCATCATTTGATTGGTCCTGTGGGTCCTAAATAGAAACTTAGTACCTACTACTAGAGGATTTTTCAGTTCCGAGAAAGCTGGCTTTTAGTAAAGGCTCTTAAAAACGTGACTTGCAATGCTGATCAGACCACAAAATAGACCGGGTCAAGGCCATTAGCAACACGAAGCGTGTGACTAAGTACTAATGTCAATAAATCGAAATAACGCGGCAAAGTTGCGAAAGTTGACATTCCACAGGTCGATTAACACGCAATCATTTCATCTTGAAGGTCAAGTGATTATCGTTAATCCCTTCCTATTTAGGAACAAATCTCTACTGTAACTTTTAGTTTCTTATCTTTAACTAAGAATTATCATTACTTCCAGTGCTTAGATATTGACTGGGAGGGTTTCAAATTGTAGCTTCGACCCTGCATTATTGATAAAAGGAAACAATTGAAAATGATACTTTTGGTCATATTAACCATGGCAGTAACCTTAAACAGACACAAATTTCTGAGGCAGCCTAAGACAAATGGTTATTGAATTATGCTACTACTATCTATTAACTACTAACTATGCGTAATTTGAAAGTGTTTTTTAGGCAGATCAACCAGTAAACTTTCTATTCTTAAAAGCTTATTGATCAATTGAACTATTATATAAATTAGAAAAAATGACCAGAAACGATGCAGTTACATTTTAATAGGTCACACAGTGGCGGATTTAGGGGGGCAAGTGGGGGCAACTGCCCCCCTTCACGATGAAAACTCAGCTTGGCGGCCCCTTTTGGCGAGAAATGCGCCCCTCATCATGCCCCCACCGCACTCTTTTTTAACTGTTTTGATTAGAATATGGGGTGAAACATACAAATCAAGGCATTATTTAGAAGAAAAACCAAAGAATCTTCTTAACCTGGAGTCCAAAAATTTTCGCACGCCTCCGGCGCGCTTTCGTTCTATTGTATTTTTGGCACCCTCTCTGCAGGTTGCCCCCCTTCAACTTCGGTCTGGATCCGCCCCTGAGGTCACAGAGTAACTTTGTAGGACTGAAGGAACTTTCTCAAGTAGTGTGTTCAACCACGAACGGAACTTCTCACCCAAGTTTCGTTTCAGTTCTCATTATTCAGTCATAAAACTAAATATTCAGGTTTTTGAATTAATGAAAATTTCTTTCATTTTCATAGCTCAAATAACTTCAAGAAAATTATTGTTGAGCTGCCCCAAAAACTCTTTCAAATTACGCAAAGATAGAAGTAGCATAATTCAATAACCATCTGTCTTAGGCTGCCTCAGAAATTCTGCCTGTGTCAGTGAATTACTCTACAAATACAAATTGGATTTGGTCATGCGAGGTCGCATATTGTAAGTTAAGATCTCATCTATATCATAAAGGTTGAATAACAATTTCGAAAATAAGGCTCCTCCGCAGGAACTGTTCAAACGCTTATACATTTTTTTGGGACACCCAGTATATATTTTAATTTTTAATCGTCAGTACAAATTCGCTTTTGCTTTACACGGCAGTACAATGCAACAAGCGATTGCAAACAATAGGACTTCTGCTGAAGATGCGAGAATCAATTCAGAAGCAGAGCAGTAAGCATTAAAAATTCTATCACGTTTTTTTGTGTAATTCAGACCCATAATGCTTAGGTTTTACACTAGATAAAAAAACTTTCCAACATCAATGTTTAGATCTATCCTCTTCTTCTTTCGATATAAACTCTCGAGTCCGGAATAAACGTCCCCCCCCGCTTATTAACTTTTTAAAAATATCCACCCGGGACATCTTTACTCCAGATTCTGACTCTCCCCTCCAATTTCTTAATTTCGAGCTTCTTGAAATGTGAAACATGTCAAATCATCTTTCCTAAAATGTGACTCGAACTGTATTTGTCATTTTTGTTAGTTTCTATGATCTTTAAGTTGTTTTTACAGTCAAAACAACTTATGTGTTCACTGCAGATCGAATTTTCCGCCCACCTCGTTTATTCCAGGCCCCCGTCTATTAGCATTCGGAAAATTTTCCACCCACCCCGTTTATTCCAGGTCCCCATCTATTCCGGACTCGAGAGCTGTCATTTCTTCTATTAGCAACCCCTTTCCGCATGCACAGCAGTCAGCAAGTGAGTTATTCATCCAGCTTGCTTTGTATACAGTTTGGCCCTAGGCCCACCAAATCTACAGTATAGAAATGTCTATCAAAGGCGTGTCTATCAAAAGCAACGGGTGTTATTTATACAAAATCAGCATATGTTTGGTAAAACGTCCTTTACTAAATAGGGAATCAGGCAAACATAAAAAACGAGGCACAAGCAAAGAATTACCAATAGCAAAGCAGATTTCACTCAGCCTTCTAATGCCCACTTTGATGCCACTGATGACCGATGCCGTTGCCAAAGCTGTAATACCCCAAATGGTAATGATTTGATTATCTGTCGAAATTTCAATTTTGCTATTGATACGCTTGAATCCGTAATTGAGTTGAATTACGCCGAGACCAAGACTCGTGCAGACGCCAAACATTGTCGCAACAACCGATAATATGTCGATGATGTCTCCGAGCACGCCGAAAACTCGATCGCCGAGAAGTGGATAAAAGCATGATTTCATTGTCATTGGTAGCTTCTTCCTGTAGGCCAGGAAACTGAGAAGGAGACCAACGATGGCATACACAATCCAGGCATGTATACCCCAATGGAAGAGCGTCAAATTGATTGCATCCTGGGCACGCTGGTTGTCGGTGTACCTAAAATATAATGATTCAGGATATACGGAAGTTGTAGCTAGACTATCTACATGAATTTCGCTGTTATTGTTGTTGCTGATGGCCAGCTCAATATTAGCGATGTATCAGTTCTAAGGAGCATAAAGAGATTGTGTAGCCAGTCTAAGTTGTAGCATGAAAGTGCAAAAATATTGATTTATTCAAAACAATATTTCCTTAGTGCATACACTGCTCGCAGGGTCCATTAACGAAACTGAGCAAAATGTACGGGGGTGTGCCTCTGAGATATTGAAATTTTCACCCTGTGTGGGAGCAATTTTTTTCAAATTGACTACCCTGTCTGGGGGCAAACTGGCAAAAAACAATAACAAAATTGCAAATTCCTTGTCAAAATCATGTACGAGAGCAATTATTTCAAAACTATACACCCCTCTGGGAGCACTTTTGTGAAAAAAGATACCCTGTTTGAGAGCAAAATCGCTAACAACGATACCCTGTCCAGCGGCACATACTCGCTACAAAAATTATCGAAGTGCCCCCCCCCCCCCGGGTTTTTCCCTCTACAGAATCTATTGTATGGAAGTTTTGTCATTTCTACTGTGGGGGAACAGGGGGGAAGCAAGAAATTCAATTCATCTCGTCCTGAGTAAACGGCAGTAGAGGCTGCACGCAGGCTGCACGCAGGCTATAACGGTACTTCATCCAAACATAGTCATAAGAGTATGATCCAAAGGATTTTGGTCTTTTCTCCGAGGAATGCGGCATACAATAGAACTGAAATGATGAGTGGCCGCACTTTCCCAGGCCGCCGTTGACGCGAACCCATAACCCCCAAATGATATAGGAAGTGGATATCACTATCGGTGCGGAAAAGGTTTGCTTCGACTTTGAACTGATTCGCTATGGCAAAGGCACAGAACGTAAGGACAAATTCATTTCAAATTCATTCCCAAACCTGGTTAGAATCTTGGAACAAGAATCAAATGTTGCCATAGATTGGCTTGAAAGGAACCAAATGATTGTAAATCCGGACAAATTCCATGCCGTATTAGTTACGAAGGGTAGAGATGACACAATAGGGGAAAGCTAATCATACAAGGCAAACAAAAGCAATCTGAAAATGCAGTAAGATTTCTGGGGGTAAAAATCGATCACAGACTAACTTTTGATGTCGACATTTCCGATCTATGTAGAAAAGCCGCTGCGCAGCTAAAAGCTTCGTTTTTTCAAATTTTAATTACTGCTCTCTAGTCTGGCATTTTCCTCTGAAAAGTCAATGAAAAAATTGAGAAGATCCACCAGCGAGCTCTTAAACTTCTTTACAATAACTCTACAAGCTCTTATGACGACTTACTTTCTAAGCTGGGAAATGCACGATGAGAATCAGCCGTCTCAGCACTCTTTGTATTGAAATTTATAAAGCTGTCTCAAAACTAAATCCTCCTTTCATGCAGGATATTTTCAAACTAAAACAAACAACAAGGTCAGCAAGAAACCCAAATGAATTAATTCATCACAGACCAAACCAAGTTACTTTCGGGTCAAAAAGTCTCCTATCGTTAGGACCACAAATTTGGAATGCTTTGCCCAAAGAGATTAAATTAGCCGAAGACATTCAAACGTTTAAGAGACTTATAAAACAATGGGATGTGCCAACTTGCAGCTGTAATATTTGTAGCTAGCAACCGAAATATGTACCGGGTGTCCCAAAAAAAGTATACACTTTTTTCTTTTATAAGAAACTTCGATCAGCCCATGGTACTGAAATTTTCTTAATTTCACTTTAAAATTTCAGCTTTTTAGTACTGAAAGTTTCTTAATGTGTTTCTTATTTTTTGGATGCACTCACAAAATCGCAAATAAATACGGAAAGAAATCACCGATTTCAACAAGCTAAATTGCTATAACTAATTCAACCTTTCTTCTGCAATATATAACTTCAAAACTCCCGATTTGACTTGTCTTCCACCAAAGTATGGCTTGTTAAACACCCCACGTTTTTTCTGACTCACCCGGCATTGTTAGTAGTTTAGATATTCGATTTAGATTAGTTTCTATTAGAAGCTAGAATGAAATTGAAATAAAATAAGATGACAAACAAACAAACAAACAAACAAGCAAGGACCCCCTATTGAATTTCAAGTCAAGGGTTTTATAGCTTTTGACTTTACTTTTATCTAGCGCAACTTTTGTAGGGTCGTGGAAAATACGACGACAATAAATTTGTTAATCCATATTCAGCTAACGCAAACGTATGTAAGTCATAATGAGCAACATTTGCAATAGTTAATCTTGTCAAAGGATCTTCTTGAAGGTAAGGGAAGGCGACACAAAAGGTGATTTTATTTGAATGCAAGTTACCTTTTTATAGAATTCCAAGTTCAAATGAACCGCATGAATCGGTTCGTTCCAGTGGCAGAAATTCAATATTCAACAAGTGTGGTTGGAAAAAATGTGCTCAATTTTCCAACGTAATGCCTAACTAACATTCCAAACTCACTTATTTTACAGATTTTTTTTAATTCTTACCAGAATTTAGGGCATCCATAGCTGGAAAATTCTTTTTGTGCCCTTGACCAAATTTAAGAAAAAAATAGGTCAGCAAGAAAATTTTATTCTTTGACTTTCAAAAGTCTAAGTTGCAGGTCAGTAAAGTTTTTCTGTACAAACTATCTGCATAACCAGCGGGTCAGACTTCTCTAGCTCTGCCTCTCATAATTTCAACCTAATTCCTTCCACTTCTGGTTTTCTCAAATCAAGTCCGTTCGTGAAATACCTTAGTCCTACCTTAGTCAACCTTTTGTCTCTTCTAGACTGATTACCGCAGAAGCGCGCAGAAGGGTGTGGCAGTGCTACCTGAAATTTCCAACGATAGAGCTTGCAGAGATGGGCAAAAATGTGGAGAACTTTTGGCTTACAAGGGAAGGCGTCAATGATTTGGCGCTAAAAGTAGCAAAAAGAGGAGCCTGTTGCTACTTATGAAGTCCGTTCTGTGCCACTGGCAGTGCACCGAGATTGGAAACTTTTTAATCTTCCTCTATCTCAATGTTGTCATAAGGACTTTTCAATAACGTGAAGAAATGTGAATCACACCTCTGTACTCTTTCTCACTGTCAAGTTTTAATTGCATTATACAAAGAGCGTCTTAAGTAGGGGAATCAATTATTAGCACCTTAAGCATTGTATTAGGTTTTAAAATAGAGAAGGAAACGTCAGAAGAACTTTTCAATAACCCTCGTCTGGTAATTGTGTTAGCTTAATCCAGCAACACATTAATATGCCCTTGTTGTTTTCCTCTGTGGAGTTGCGTGACTATTTCTTTTTATGTTTCGTGAAGAAATGTGAATCACACCTCTGTACTCTTTCTCACTGTCAAGTTTTAATTGCATTATACAAAGAGCGTCTTAAGTAGGGGAATCAATTATTAGCACCTTAAGCATTGTATTAGGTTTTAAAATAGAGAAGGAAACGTCAGAAGAACTTTTCAATAACCCTCGTCTGGTAATTGTGTTAGCTTAATCCAGCAACACATTAATATGCCCTTGTTGTTTTCCTCTGTGGAGTTGCGTGACTATTTCTTTTTATGTTTCGTGAAGAAATGTGAATCACACCTCTGTACTCTTTCTCACTGTCAAGTTTTAATTGCATTATACAAAGAGCGTCTTAAGTAGGGGAATCAATTATTAGCACCTTAAGCATTGTATTAGGTTTTAAAATAGAGAAGGAAACGTCAGAAGAACTTTTCAATAACCCTCGTCTGGTAATTGTGTTAGCTTAATCCAGCAACACATTAATATGCCCTTGTTGTTTTCCTCTGTGGAGTTGCGTGACTATTTCTTTTTATGTTTCATGAAGAAATGTGAATCACACCTCTGTACTCTTTCTCGCTGTCAAGTTTTAATTGCATTATTCAAATAGCGTCTTAAGTAGGAGAATCAATTATTAGCACCATAAGTATTAGGTTTTAAAATAGAGAAGGAAACGTCATATAATAAAGGACTTTTCGATAACCCTTGTCTGGAAAAGTAGTTAGCTTAATCCAACAACACATTTATATGCAAACAAGGATGTCAGTTGAAATGGTTTAATATTTTTTATACCTTGTAAAATCATCTCAGCAAATATATTTTTTATTATTTTTAACACAATTCAATTGATTTGAATGTAAAAATCATCAAAGAAATGAACATCAATTTTTTCACATTTGATTTTCGTAACCTTTTCTGAAAAAGTTTTCAAGCGCCTATAAGCGCTTATTTACCAGTTACGAAAGTATATCATGCTCATCTAGTATCAATATCCCGCTCGGGTAACGATTTGATTCCCAAACGGGCAACCGTTACCAAAGCGGGTATCCGTTACCCAATCGGGTATCCGTTACTCGATCGGGTATCCAATAGCCGTTTGGTACCTTGGCCCTGACTGGTTGTAGCATAAATCGTTCAAATATTGAAAAGAAGTAAAATTTCATCACGAGATGTGCAATATTTACCTATTCCAGTATCGATTTCCGTACTTTCCAGGGGCGTAGTGAAAAATTGGCTCTGCAACTCCAAAATAGAATAACCCGATACCAATTCCTGCAGCGAACAACATCATGAAATATGACGCGTCATTGTACTCCGGTTTTTCATCATCATCACCCAACTTTATCTTCGAGTACTTAGAGAAGTACAAAATGACAATAAATACGGCCCAAACATCTTGTGTGCCAATGTAGAACCATGTCCATGTAGTAGTTATCCAATCTTTCCATTTTTTCATCTCATTGAGCGATGCTTTCGGTTCTGCGATGCACCAAATCACGAACACCCAAACTATGAGAGCTGAGAAAAATGTCACGATCGGGTTGAAATCAAAACGTATAAATCCAAGATTGAATCTCACAGCAAAGCATTTGTCAAGGCCATAGATCTCTTCTTGCTTTTTGACTTTGACAGCTCTCTCGGCTGCGTGGTTTTCTGCCATTTTTAAGTTTTGATGTCTTCCCTCTGATTCCTCCCCTAAAGTGAAAGATAAACAGCAAAGCGTACTCTTCCGCCGCTTTTCGCTTCCCTTATGATCTGTAAAGAGTGATCAAACCGCGTATCACAACGAGAACAATTCATGGAAATGGAATTTATCTCGAGAAAGGGAATTATCAATAATCATAAAGCATTTTTCAAATGGAAATAGTTTAGCTGAAAAGGGTCCATTGTTGGGTTTCACGGATATTACTCTCTGTGTCCCGAACCCGGGGGGGACTTCATTGTGAAGTCATACTGGGTGGGTTATTTCATCTGAAATTCCCTACACAATGGGTCCGATATTTGGCTTGATTCTGATAAATGGGTTGGTATTTTAGGATTTTCTTACCAATGGGTCCCCAAAATGGGTCCTACAATGATTAGCCGCAAAAGGGCCGCAAAACTACCGAAAAATCTCTTTTTGCACTTTGCTGTTCTNTGGCCAACAATTTCTGACATTATTCAAAATGAAACAGCGACTATAATGTACAAGTCAACAAATGGTCTTGCTCCGGAATATCTATCCAAGCTGTTTATAAAGAACTCAGCCCAAAATACACTGAGGCTGAGAAACACCGAAACTGACTTGCGTGTTCCACTTTTCAAAACGTCAAATGGGCAGAAGTCTATTTCATTTCGTGGACCTAAGCTTTGGAACAAATTAAGCTTGGATGTCAAACATGCACCCTCTCTTCCTACCTTCAAGAAAAGGCTAAACGAGCCATTGCAGAGGGTGTGATTTCACTTTTCTTTTGATTTAATTTTCGTAAAAATTTTGTTATGGACATTTTTAGTTTTTATATTGCTATTCAACTTAAGTTAGCAACATTTGTAAATTAGGTTTTTACTTTGTAGTCTTTTTTGCACGGCCCCCTGTAAAGCAGTCCCCACGGGACTGACGGGGCTACCGTGGTTAAATAATATAAAATGAAATGAAATGAAATGAAAGGAGGCTTAAGGGAGGCTACTGCTGGGGTCGAGGTTGAAATCATAGTTTCTCATTGGTCAGTTTGGAATACTGCAATCTGATTGGTCGCGCCCGTTTTCACGCCGTTTTCCTGCGATTTTGGCCGAATTTTCAGATCGTTTGATTATCAGTCCCAGTCAAAGCGGAGTGCTTTCATCCAATTCAATTGGAACTGAGGTAGTCAGTCTATTCATGCGGTTCATTTGAACTTGGAATCTTGTAAAAAGGTAACTTGGATTGAAAAAGAATCTTCTTTTGTGTCGCCTTCCCTTGCTTTCAAGAAGACACTTTGACAAGATTAACTGTTCCAAATGTTGCTTATTATGACTTAAATACGTTTGCATTTGCAGAATGTGGATTACCAAATTTATTGTCGTATTATCTTTGTAGACACACCGAGACACACCTTGCGTTCCTTTGGCAATCAAAACAATCATGATTGTATTGTTGCGGCGGAGCCGCATATCTATTCGAGTTGAATAAAAACTTGCGATATCGAAATTCAAAAATCGCGATTCCATTTTTCAAAATGAGGCTTCCGCCAACGCTGCAAGGCTATTGCGGGGATGAAATGTAAATCTATGTAAACAACGTTTGTGATCACACAATCATGAAACGTCAAAGGCATGAAACCTTAATCTCTCTCTTGTTTCGTGGAATGTGTTGTTGTCTGATTTCAGTTGTGGTCACAAAATAACTTTCCATTGTATGATTGAATTTTTAATTCAAATTGAACAAAGAATTGCAACGCCAACAGAACCACAAGCCCTGTTACTATTAGCCTGCGTGCAGACTCTGCAGTGCAGAGGAGGGAAAAGGAAAGGTAAAAATGCCGCACTCACTAGACTATTGTTATTGCTAGTTTAAGGTTTAAACAAGGGTGTCAGGACACCGATTAAGTAATTAATAAATAAATATTTACTTACCTTGTTTTGTTTGTTGTTGTCTTCTTTGTTTTGTCTCTCCCTCCTGCCTTGTGAGCTCAATCATGCCATGTTGGCTTGCGGTTTAAAACTCTTTCTTCTGCGAAGGCGCACATACACACAGGAATACAAGGGAGTTAGATACGAAAAGCAGTTGGCCTAAATTTAATTTAGGCGGTTGAAATGTTGCTCATGAATGAGCTCACAAGGCAGGAGGGAGAGACAAAACAAAGAAGACAACAACAAACAAAACAAGGTAAGTAAATATTTATTTATTAAATCGGTGTCCTGACACCCTTGGTTTAAACATGTTCAGTTCAAAGCATTTTGATCCGGCTGGTTGAATTTGAATGAAATCTAGATTGTTTTGATTGCCAAAGGAACGCAAGGATAATCTGTGCAAGAATTACTACATTTTACTGCATTCACTCCTTTGTCCTGCTTCCTGCTATCTGTGAAGGTGCACACAAATGTTTACCCCCCCCCCCGCAGCCCCTTGAGCAGATTTGACTTCCACCCATAGATTGAATGCTGCCTCTAAAAAATTATTGACAGCCAAAAGAATAACTGGAAGATTCGGTTTTTTCTTAACCCCCAAACATTGGCAGCGATTTTTTCAAAACCAAAAATTAGTGCCATTTTCAGCAACCATAAGAACATATGACCAGATTTCGAACACAAGTCCAAACATATTTAGACTTGCCCCCCAAGTCTATTTCCTGAAGTCCGTCTGACTGATCCATTTCCCATAGTTCCCGGATCCACCATTCCAACATTCAGTAAAGGAACAGCGAGAGAAATTTCTCTCGCTTTCTCCCCTTTGTTCCTTTACGGAATGTTGGAATGGCGGATCTGGGGATAATGGGACATGGATCGGTCAGACGGACTTCGGGAAGTAGACTTAGGGCAAGTCTAAAACACATTTAATGCAACAAAATTCGGACGTATCAATTTCGTTCATAATGGTTTCAGACAAAAAGTTTCGGACGTTTTTAGAAAAATTTCAATATAGTAGTGTCCCACCCTTTTCCAGTCCATGTTTTGGAGGATTCAACACAAACCTGATTTTGCTTGGGAAGACTGAAAAGAAATTGACTTACTACGTTTCCAACCAAATTTTAATGAAAAGAATTCCCACTAATTTTTCGTAAATCCACCAGTTACAAACTTTGCGCCAGAGAAGAATTATGCAAGCTTCCATTTCCTAGTGATTGTATAGACTTACGACGTGATTCCTTGTATTCGTTCAATATTTTTAATCTGATTTTTTATCTTATCCGATTCAATGAGCGATACTGAGACTTATGTAATGAGTATAGTGATTGTACAGGGCGACTTTAAAGAGACACAATCGCCGAGAATTTAATCGACCGAGATTTAAGAAAAGAAACTTGCAACGCGAAAATTATTCTATTGTCTTTCTATTGTCTATGCGGACGTGCCTATGGCTGCCCATTTGTACCTAAGTTCAAACCCTGAAATATATATTCAATTGTTCATGAAAATGCGTTCTAATTCAATACTTCATCGAACTTCATTCAATTTAAACACCAATTTATATATTCAATTCAATCCAAAGTTATATGTTCAATGTCTAAAAATCCATTCAATCCAATCTGAAAATATTCATTCAATCCTTGATGAGATTCATTCAATCCTTGATGAAAATATTTTTCCTTAACTTTTACTATTTTTCCATACTTCTAGAAGTCGTACGAAAAAGTAAATACATTTTTGGAATGCACTAAGTCTCTACTTTATGCACGAGGAGTCTCGTTGAGATTTTTGGACACAAAAAATTGGCAATTGTGTCTCTTTAAAAGTCATCTTGCAGATATACTACCAGAATTTGCCGCCCTCGGCAATCCCATTTTCGTATGGTCGAAAAGGTCTATCATCGATTTGGATTAGTTTACAGTGTACATTTTTGTACAAAGCAAGCTAGCTGTAAATCCCCCTGGTTTGACTGTGCATTAGAATAAACGTGGAGGGGCATGTGGAATTGTGCTAGGTCGTAGTTACGGCAAAAGCTAGGATTCTTGATTTGAAATTGGACATTGTATAGGAATCGCCAAGGGCTGTGGCGAAGACACAGGGATGCAAGTTTTCATACGTCATTTTGCCAAATTCCCTCCGAAAGTGATCCAAAATTTCCTCCGACGGTGGGGTTAGATGCTTCCAACCGGGGGGTTGTAGCCCCCCTAGCCCTCCCCTGGTGCCACCCCTGTTGTTGATTCAGTTCAAAGTCTAAGCAACCCTTTTCCTTATCCTATATGATTTTTTGGGTTGTGGGTTCGCGTCCAAGGCCGCCTGGGAAGGTTCTACCAAAATAGAAGTTCTGCTCGCTTCTCTCGTCAGAGAAAACTCAAAATCCTTTGGATGAAGTCAGAGTCAGCAAAATGTTACGGTCACACGGTCATTGACCGCGACGAAAGCTTCTGTAAACATGGGAATAACGTATACCACGCCCTAAACACACCCATTTTCTATTCGGAAAGGAGCTATCAAAAAGTATTTTTGTCCGGAGGAAGACTGAGCACTTTTCTGGACTCTGCATGAAGTGCCAGATAGGGCCAGATAGTCTGCATGAAGTCTGTTCCTTGCTTTTAATGGGCCCTGCGAGCAGTCGATGTATTAAGAAAGTAATTTGTTTGCGTTTTCATGCTACAACTCCAGTAAATCCCGAATCATTATATTTTAGGTACACGGACAACCAGCGTGCCCAGGATGCAATCAATTTGACGCTCTTCCATTGGGGTGTACATGGCTGGATTGTGTATGCCGTTGTTGGTCTCCTCCTCAGTTTCCTGTCCTACAGGAAGAAACTACCAATGACAATGAAATCATGCTTTTATCCACTTCTCGGCGATCGAGTTTTCGGCGTGCTCGGAGACATCATCGATATATTATCGGTTGTTGCGACAATGTTTGGCGTCTGCACGAGTCTTGGTCTCGGCGTAATTCAACTCAATTACGGATTCAGGCGTATCAATAGCAAAATTGAAATTTCGACAAATAATCAAATCATTACCATTTGGGGTATTACAGCTTTGGCAACGGCATCGGTCATCAGTGGCATCAAAGTGGGTATCAGAAGGCTGAGTGAAATCTGCTTTGCTATTGGTAAGTCTTTCCTTGTGTCTCGTTTTCTAGGTTTGACTAATTCTCTAAATGTGTAAAGGTCGTTTTGCTAATGGCGGATTTTTTATGAATTACACCCATTTCTTTTGATACACACGTCTTTGATTGACATTTCTACGGCAGATTTGCCGTGCCAAACATGTAGACAAAGCAAGGTGCAAAGGACACCCGGAAAGCTGGATGAATAACTCACTTGCTGGTCATGTGAAAAGGGGTTGTTAATAGAAGACATGAGTATATATCGAAAGTAGATGAGATTAGTCCAGACTGTCGGGTGGCTGCCGGACCGGTTGCTTCTGTGCTTGATTTCTGCTGGGTCGGCGGTGGGGATTCATTTTGGATATTCGTTGTCGATTTGATGGAGGCTGGGCATGGGGGCGGAGGTTGCGCAGGTTGCTGGATGGTTGGAGAAAATTCCCAGTCCAAAGGCTTTTATGCATTTTTCTTTTATTTTTCACAGTTAGGGTTGATTATTTAGTTGTACATATTTATTGTAAGTAATTCTTATATGTTTTTAACCCGTATATTTTTGTAAATTTTTATGTGGAGGGCCCCTTGAAAATCAGCTACTAGGTTGAAGGGTCACCCTCCTTAATATATTGAAATATGAAAATATGAAATATGAATAGATCTAAACATCTGCGTCGGGAATTGTATTTATCTAATGTAGAACCTGAGCACTATGTGTCTGAATTACACACAAAAACATGCTGGAATCTTAATGCTTACTGCTCAGCTTCCAAATTGGACACATAATATCCTATTCTACCTTTTGATACTCAAATATACCGAAGAAATCTCTTTGGTTGCAATCGCGTATTGTGTTGTACTACCTCGGAAATCAAATGCAAATTTTTCCTGACGGTTTTTAAGTGTTAAACATATAGATTTAAGGAACTAATCAATTTTATCTACTTTTATAAAATTCCAGGCATGGTAATTCTGATGATCGTCGTTTTCTATGAAAATACTTGGTACATTTTGAACCTGTATGTCCAGAGCATTGGCTACTATATCCAATACATCATCCAGATGAGCTTCCATACAGATGCTTTTGCTCAACTTGGTCAAGCACCAGACAAGCTTGAAGCACCAAAATGGATTGATGGCTGGACCATCTTTTACTGGGGATGGTGGATCGCCTGGTCACCCTTCGTTGGAATGTTTATCGCTAAGATCTCCCGTGGACGAACCATCAAAGAATTTATCACCTACACTCTGACGATTCCCATCCTATACAGCTTCTTTTGGATGGTTGTTTTCGGTGGTGCTGGGTTGTTGATGGAGCGAAGAGCAACAAATCTCGGCATCAATTGCTCTTCTATTCTAGGTGGTGCCAAATCAACAGAGCCTTACATGCCTGGAAAGATCTATAGGCTCTCATGTAGATCAAAAGAGGATATGTGGTTTGATGTGGTGCAGCAATATGGTGATCTTGGTACCTTCCTTTCCGTTTTGTCACTCATGGGTATCATCTTGTATTTTGTGACAAGTTCTGACAGTGGCTCATTGGTTATTGATTGTCTCTCCGCTAATGGAAAACAAGACCCACCTATAATCCAGCGTATCTTCTGGGCATTGACAGAAGGTGCCTGTGCTACTGGTCTGCTGAAAGCCGGTGGTAGCGAAGCTTTGAGTGCCTTGCAGACTGCATCAATTGCCTCGGGTCTCCCATATACTGTTTTGCTCAATTTCATGTGTGTCGCGTTGTGGCGTGCTCTGAGACAAGAGTCTGGTGATTACAACCCAAAAGATTCAGAGTTTACGATGGGTATATTCGATATAACATCAATGAACCGACTCAGCAAGATGCTTTTATCCATCTTCTTTCCTTGGGTTTACTTGGGGAAGGCAGCAGGTAAGCTTTTTTGTTTACATCTTCTGATATACTTTCTCCTAAGCACTGCTTCACAACGAGCACCTCTGAAAGCGAAGCACATAAGAGGATTATCAAAAGAGGCAAGGTGAGATTTAGCCTACGAGTAGACCCATTATAGCGGGCCGACTCGGTGGCCAGTCTGGTTCCCTGACGTCATTTTCGACTAGGGGGACTGGGCTCCACGGAAGCGGTCAAGTTGACGCAGGGAACCAGGCTGTCTCGTTGGCTAATGTATTTCGATCAGGAGCGTAGCGAGGTACCAGCTGTTGAGGGGTGTGCTATCTTGGTCTGGAACTTGCCCGAATTTTGTCTATTGTTTTCTTTAAATATCCTATTGTTTTTTGTTAACAATAACTCTTGTTCTGTGCGATTTTGCCCGATAATATGACTAAACACGTTAAATGTTCCCAACTGTCGGACTTTTTGAAAAGTTAGTGGGAAATTTCCCAAATCCTAATAAAAGGGGGGATCAAAATGTTGTTGTTAATTTATTTTAATTTGCTTTGCAGGAAAGTTGTATCGTGCAAGGGAGCTGATGTACCAGATGTTCTTTGCACTGCCATTTTACTTGTGGATCATTTTGATGATATGTGAAGTTAAAGTGGAAGGGATTTCTTACGTTGGTTGGACTGTCTTCTTAGTATTCGTTGTGTATGGAGCTGGAATTCGAATCAACATGAGAGAAAAGTACAAGATCGAGGGAAATATGATTGAGGATTTCTTCGCAAGTAAGCATTATACACATTTGTTATCATTTGTCTACTTTGACGTCTGAAATATAATATACAGTAAAAACCCGCACATAAGAACCTATGTTTTTAAAATCAGCCTGTTTGGGTTCTTATTTATGTGCGGGTATTGCAGGGTGTAGGCTTTTAACAAACACGGGGCATAGGTTCATGACCGACTTTGTTTTTTCTTTATTTTTGTGTAAACCAAAATCTTTTAAAGAACCTGAACAAAAAATCTGGGTGAAAAGGTTCTTATATATAGGGTTAGAAATCCCAAATTTCAGGCTGCAGGTTCTTAATAAATGGAGGTTCTTATGTGCAGGTTTTTACTGTATAACATTTCTGTTGAGTGCCCTAAAAAGGTGAGTTTTTTTTAAAAGTCACTGAAAATTGATCAAGTTCAAGATCTTAGATTTTTGTTTTTGTACAATTGTATCAAAGTCTCAAGTTGATTTTAGAGATGATAAAATAATAGGATGAGAAGTTTTAACTGAAGTAAAAGTAAATTGTGGTTAAAGGCTCTTATCCAACCATGGTCCTTTGCGTGCTCTGTTATATGAAAGTGAACATTTTTGTGGTCTGCGAAAAGGGCTGCCTCAATAGAAAAGGGCTGCTGGCTGAACAAGAGCCTTTAGTAAATATATTACTTTTGGCCAAAAAAGTTTTTAGCATTCCATTTCAAAATTCTGGTCACACAAGGGATACGTGCAACATTTTTTTATTCGATTTGAAAATATGTGTTTCGTAAATGCTTCAAAAACAGGTTGCTTGTTAAAATGACTCTTGCCAAAAATTTAAATCAACTTAAGCAATATGCAACATCGTTTTAAGCAAATTTGAATCTTGACGAAGATGCGAAATATAAAATTGTTTTAACTAAATGTTTCGGGAAGTTCTTCGGTGGAAAAACTTTCAGACGGATTATAGCGATTTTGGATGAAAAAAAATTGGAGACAAAATCTTAGCTTTCTTGATAGTGAAGGTTGTAATTTTGAGGGGAAAAAACGCGGCAAACAGAACCAGATCTCACTTAGAAGGTAATAAAAACAACAACAACAATAAAGTGAATAATGTCTCTCGTCAGTGTCTCAGCCATTTAGATTCGCAAATGTATCTTCTGCAAATGTGAAGACCCTGGGCAATTGCCTCTTTTTAACAGCCAAGTAAAATCCTTTTCTGATATCTTTCATCTTTTGCAAAAGTGAAAACTATGATCAACCATAGAGCATGGTTGTAAAATAGCAGCTTTGATACCCCAAGCAGACCACTTATCGAAGAGTTGGGCTGGAAGATCATTGAGGAACTCATTGGCAACGAGTCTAAAACGATGGTCTTCAAGTCGCTCAATGATCTGGCTCTGCAATACTTGTGTAACCTCGTCACCAAAAACTCGGAATGCTCCTCTCGTAGCTTCTGTAATACTGTGACTGATTTAAGGTTGCCAAAGAAAAAATCAGCTAATGGGCAAAAATGCTTTTCCTTCCAGGGAGCAAAACTATGGAATAGCCTTCCAGCTGAGTCTAAGATGGCATCCTCCCTAAATAGTTTAAAAAAATCTATTAAGGGTTGATTTTTCTCTTTACATTGTAAATAATGTATGATTATTGTAAATAGGTTTTTAACATTATGGTTTTTTATAGTCTAATGCATCATTATTTTAATTGTATATTGTAATGAAGTTTTTATTGGAGGGCCCCTTGAAAAACAGCTTCTGCTGAAGGGCAACCCTCCTTAAAAGATTGAAATATGAAAATATTGAAATATGAAATATGGAATGGCTTGATAACAGAGAGCTTAGAGGGGACTTGGAGGCCACAAAATATTTACTCCCAAAGTTTGACTAAGCATTCTTCCGTCCCAAAAAAAAATTGCTGTGAGCATTCTTTTAATTCCAATTAGTGTTGCTGCTGTATCCATTAGCTACAGTACAGATGTGGGACCAAGCCAAGAATGGAAGAGTTCCATACGAAGAAGTTCAAGTCACAATGGAAATGGGAGCAACTAATGCAGCTGCTGACGACATTAGTCCTGACGTCATGAAGAGTGACGACTTTAGGGGAAAGCCACCAGCTTATGAAAGTACAGTCATGTAAACAGTCAGTATAATGACATTTTTCTTTCAACATTCATTATTAATCTTATTCGACTCATGGTATGTATATAATTAGGAAAGGCACTACAGGGTGCATCAAAAAAGTATCCACTTTTGACACTTTTGAAGATTTATGATTTAATCTTGAGTAAAAATCCCAAATTTGGCTTTGCAATATTTTAAACATTTTCTGGGTTATAAGCGACTTCTTGAAAATTCTTTGCCTGAAAACAGTGTTTGGAAAATTTTACGATTTATCATGGTCTGTTAAAATTGTATACTCTTTGGAGCATCCTTTATAATTACACAGGGTATATAATTATAAGGCTCACCACCGGCTGACCCATAAAAACATTTCAATATTTTTCTTTCCTTTGACGCTTCTAAGAAACTTGAGTCTCTTTTCGTCCATTAGAACTTAACTTATCATTTGAATTTTGAAATTTCACTTGCAAATATTTCATCAAACGTTGATCTGCAGTTAAAAATGTTCACAAAACCATGTATTGGACTTTGTTGTGGTTAATACTTGATATTGGGTGAGTAAAAAAGACCCTGTTTTAATGGCGACTGTTTCCTCAACGTCAGCATAATGACGTTGTAATTGTTTTACTTGGGCAACCGGCATGCATTGCAGCCCTATTTGTAAAGGTGGCCTAATTTCATGCCGCATGAAAATAATTTTGTGATGTCGCTCACGTCAGCAGCACGTCGCTGCAGCTCCAGATGCGGCCATATTACTCCTTACTACGCATATTGATTTTCTAACTGATTTCCTAACTGATTTTCACTCAATATGCGTATTTTATGTTGTACTTAATGCGTGCCATATAAATGGCATTAAAATCTTGCATTCGGGAACTTTTTCTGAAAATTTGTATCTTGGGAGTTACTTTTTTGGCCCACCCGTCATATTGTAGCTAAGTAAAACGAAAATCGATCGTGTCTTTTTAAGGGATCGAGTTATTTCAAATGCATCATAGACCGGACATTAGTCGAAGAAATTTGTTGACGTTTGCTGATGTGTCTAATCTTGAATTAAGGCAAATTCAAGAGTCGCTCGGTCGTAAATTTCTATCAAATGCCGAGGTTTCTTTGACTCACCTGGAGACTTATTGTCCGTAGCATTTTATAGTCTATAGTCTTTCATAAACTATAGTCTTTCATATTTTCATGAGTTTGTTTGGTATTTAATTTCGTCCACGGAAGACGTATTTAGATCTTGACTATCTTATTTAAGATATTTAATCGTTTTATCAACGTCATTCACTTAAAAATAATAATGGGGAACTGGAAATTGAATTCTTACTGCAGAGATCTTACATCCTTTAAAGGACAAGCCGGGGTTTATTCAAGTAAGGTTATAAAACAAGCTTATTTTCTTATATTCAGAGATCTTACTCCCTCAACAAATGTTGTTGTTGTCGTGTTGTTGTTGTTGTTTGCAAGATATCAACGTCTTTTTACCTTTTTTCACGCTCTTGACAAACGTTATCCTTCGATACAGTTTTGAAGAAGTTAGACCTAATTTGCCTAATTCCGGTGCCACTTTTCTGTGGTTGCAACAAAGAGGCTAGCCACGATTTAGAGGCAAGATTATGACGTCAGGACTCGCCCTAAGCAATAGATCAGCCTCTTTCGGGTTGAATGTTGACATTTTTGCGCACTTAAGATGACGTGACTGCCCACAAGCATATTATTTAAATACATGATTTTGAAGAGAAAAGACAAGGACTGCTTGAAAAAATACCATATGCTATTAATAGAATCGTTCATTTTATTGTCAATCATACCAACCCCGGATCTCTCCTTTGAAAGCTACGAAAACACATTAAATTCCCAGTGAAGCGTGTCTATCACTTTTGGCAGGGCATTGAAATTCACTGGCCGATTACCAATCTTGAAAGTCCCATGAACATTTCATAGCAAAGCTTTTAAGAATGAATCTACAAAATGTTGTTGTTTGGATACTGTTAAATAAATTGTTTGCAATGCTTCATCCCTACAGTTTAGACTTTCAAGTTCCGTTTTGTTTACAATTTTTGACGGCAAATCACTCCAAAAATAGCGTACGAGATTTTGAGATTTTAAAAATCTCTCAGATTTTTCAAAGATTTTTTAGATTTGTTCTGAGGTTTTCAAAGATTTGTAGAGATTTCTAAGACCTTTTGAGATTTTGAGATTTTTGAGATTTCAAAATTTATCGAGATGTTCAGGGATTTTCGAGATTTTGCAAGATTTTTCATGATTTTGCAAGATTTGTGAGGATTTAAACAATTTTTTTAGATTTTCAAAGAATTGTCGAAAGATTTTTTTGAGAATTTCTATCATTTGTTGGGTGAGATTTCTTGGATTTTTTTAGATTTTCGAAGATTCTTAGGATTTTCGTTGGGATTTCTAAGATTTTATGAAGATTTTTGAGATTTTCAAGATTTCTGGGATTTTTGAAGATTTTTTAGGATTTTTTACGAAAGTGTACGAGATTTTTGTAGTGATTTGCCCCTCGAACGTCGTGTCCTTTCTACATTAAAAAGAAGGTAGGCCCAGCAATGTCCTGAAACAACCTTTTAACCCGACAAAAGTTTGAAATGATGCAAAATCCCGCTTAAAACGTTGTCCTGAAACTATAAGCAAATATTCCAGGCATCGTTGCCCCTCATAACTAGTTCTGCAAAGCAATGAGGGCAACTTGAGGATATCTTCGATATCAAGTCCTAGAGAGTCTCTAGAATCGAAAATACATAATGACTTAGAACAGCTCATGTGAGCCACAAAACAGGTCCAATTATTGATCAATTTTATCCTTTTACGAGAACGAGGCTTTATTAAACTTTGCAGTTGAAGAAAACAGTCGTAAAGATGGCACATCCTCGGAAAATCTCTGTAGAAACAAGAGCGTATATGCAGTATAAGAACAATTCAAACGTCAGAGATGGAAAAACAATGTTTATTGCTTTTTAACAATAGGCTAAAATTGAAAACAGTGTTCCTTATTCGTGGGTATCTACTGTATGTCAGGACTTTGCGGATATTTATCTATCTAATGATCGTGCCACGGGTTACCACGAGTTACCAAACGAGTTACAATTTTACTTATAGGCTTCAGTATGGACTTCAACGAGTTACCACGAGTTACCAACTTGTTTTTATAAATAATATAGTATATTATTTAAAAAAAAGAAATGCTAACTGGTCGTTTCCTATACTGAAGCCTATACAAAAAATGGTAACTCGTTATGGTAACTCGTGGCAACTCGTTCGTTAAAATAACTTCAATTGCTGACAGTTCAGGTAAAATGATGATAGATATCGTCTCAGTTTTAGCCAATTTCCAGTTTCTCGCGTGAATGTTGTAAATTTATTTGCAAAATTTCGTAGATCGTATTTATACCAATTGCTTTTTATACGACAAATAGTTTCATATTTTAGCCTTTTCATTGTATCAGTTTAATCATTGCATTTGAATGTTTAAATTAAAACCTTTGAAATTTTGAACATTCTCTGGCTGTGTTTTTGTCAGTCCATTTCTGGTCCATAAAAGGACCTCGAGAATAGAAGATTGCATGAAAAAAGCCAAGCAAAAAACTAATTTTTGTCTTGTTTCATGGTTTTCGTGCTGGATTTCCACTAGGTGCCGGAAATGGCAAGCTCTGCACTCGACAACAAAGTTTTTTTATCTTTTAAGGATGTCACCTCAGAGTTTGCCAATCGAATCACTTGAAAATGCAGCGCCCACGAACTGCACTAAAACGAACTTCACTTTTTGACAGCCAACTACTACGAAACTGTTTTGACTCGTAGCCGTAGCAATAGCTTCTAAACCATTTAGAGGCAAGGGTGGCGCCATAGATTTCCGACAGGGGGGCTAAAAAATACTAAAAATGCAGTTGTCGTACATCATTTTGCCAAATTCCCTCCCAAAATAACCAAATATATCGTCCGACGGGGAGGGGGCTACATGATTCCGATGGAGGACCTGTAGCCCCCTATCCCTCCTCTGGCACCACCCCTAGTTAGGGGCTGAAAAAGCAACTAAGCTATTTTCAAAAGTTCAAGTAAGTATTAACAGTATCGATACGTAAATAGATTAAAATTTCCTTGCAGTTTTTTTTGTAAAAATGAGAAATTCATTTTGGTGCACGCTGTAGATAGCTTCCAAAACACCTAAATGAAAACACGACCTTCTACTGCCGATATAGCAACAACAACAACTGTTAATAACAATTGTTTCAGATGATTTGCAGTGCAAGATCGTATTTTCTTCGCGAAACTCACACCGCTTTGTTTGTCCTGACCACTTTTACGTGGCTCTGATTAAATTTTGAACACATTACCAATCTAGCAAGAGGAACCTTGGCCAATACTCAGCGATGACACAATGCCTGCCAAAAGTCTTGGAACTCCTCTGCTAATTTTGCCTTGTTTTGTGACCCCCCCTCCCCCCTTAGAACCATGTTGTTCTGTGAGGATAAAGGATGACAGGACGATTCGCGACTCTGATGGAATGCTGGGACAATAACCTTGCAAATCAACATTATTTCGGGGAGGGAGTCCCCCAACTAATCGCTAAGGATAGGATTGTGGAAAAGTGTGTCATTATCAAGAAATGGCCCAATAAGGACTTTTGGCAGGCATTGTAGGTCATAATATAGACTTATTACATGAGTCCTTGTTTTCGCTCCAGTCCCCACAATACCCATTCCGCTTCAACTAAGGACTCATGATCAAACATACATTATTTTGAGACTAATTTCCGAAATCCTCCATGCCGAAAGCTGGAATTTTTAGCGGAATGACTATAACAATAAATAATAATTCAATTCAATGGAGCAAAACTTTGACTCATATCATCATTCTAGTCATAATAGACGATTGCGCTAAAGATGGTGTCAGTGGATTTTTAACCAAGATCCTTTGCGTCTGAAAGAATTCGATTGGTTTGATTGGACAATAGACCTTTCACCTATTCTACTAAAGAGTCTGGATCGAGCGATATTTTTATACATTTTTATACGAAATGTTCGATTGAGTGGTGTTAGAGCTTCTATCACTGTTGTGCACATTCGAAAATTCGTCTTATTTTTACAAAATGTATGAAAATCTCGCTCGATCCAGACTATTTTGCAGTCTAACTAAAAGAGCTACTTGTCATGGAACCGCAGAGAATCATGGTTAAAAATCCCCTGATGCCATCTATTGTACTTCCAAGTCAGGAAGAGCAAGGCAATCAGTGGCGGACACTAGGGAGGGGCGAGGGGGTGCGGTGGCCCCCCCCATTTTGGGAAGAACAATGCTCTTTTGTTTGAATACAATAGGAATAAACAATGCTTTCTAACCGAAAAAATAGCTTCGCCCCCCCCCCAATATTTGGCAAAGTGTCCGCCACTGAAGGCAATATCGGCTTTCTTTCCTGAAGTTTGGAAAGGCCTGAAAATGAAATTTGAAAAAAGTGAAAACGAAAGTTGGAAAAAGCAACAAATCTTTCAAAGTTCGCAATTTCAAATATGATTTAACTTGCCACATCACAATCATTTCATGCCTGTGTAAATACAAAAATTCCTCTATAGTGGCACATCTATGCTAAACTTAAGTCAAAGGCACCAAGTTACTACACAGTTTCTTTAGTTCTACATTTTTCAGGTTTTCATCTCAACTTTGTTTCGTAAACAAATTCAATTTTGGCTCCTCTCATTCTTGCAACTATAGAGGTATCCTATAGAATTATGGTTGTTATGTACTTTCCTTTTCTGACTCAACATAATAATAGTTTCTGCACCTGGCACGTCCGTACCAAAATTAAAGACTCGTTGCTAACCATCATCCGAATGAAAAGGAAAACAAACAGGAGCTAGGCCATAAACCATTGTCATATCATACAAAAGGCTACTTAGGGGCCGCAAAGGCTCAATGATAGTAATGGGTCTTGTAAGAGTTATATATAGAATTATGCGTAAGTACTTCCATTTCTGACGTAAGAAATGGTACGTGCGCACCAAAATTAAGTCAGTACATTTTCTTTTACTTCAACTTTGTTACGCAAACAAATTCATCATATTCGATCTTCCCATCGTTGTTCTTGTCAAGGCTTGCCATAAGGATATCCAGCATATCTTTAGATAAAGGCATGTTAACATTCCCTAGCCCCGATGCAAGTTCAACGGGAGACAGGCTTAGAGACTTGTCTCTGTCCCAGAGATTAAACAAATCCAGCATTCGTAAACTATTGTCCCTCAGAAACTTCTTTATGACAGAAGCTATCACCGCCTGCATGTTCCCAAGTTCTATCAGCACTTGCTCGTGAGGAGGTGCCTTTGCAATCCCTCGATACTTGACCGAAAGTTTAGGCCTTTCTTTCACGATTTCATTGATAATACTAATGGCTCTTTCATCTAAATATATCTCTTCCAAATGTATCTTGATAGCCTCTTTCGCCTGTTTTACAGCCTCGATCACAGCTAGGCTGCCAAAGCTACTTATAGGATTGTAGCCGATTTTTAGGACTTTCAAACGTGTGTTCTTACCCAGTCCCTTAGCAAGAGCTTGTGCGCCAACGTCGGTGATTCGATTGTACGACAGATCCAATGACTTTAATGTCTTGTTTTGAGCTAGCGCCCTACCAATTGCTGAAGCTCCGTCATCTGCGAATCCGTTGAAGCTAATATTCAGAATTACGATTGATTTATTCCAAGCCAATCCATTCGCAAATGCAACAGCACCTTCTAATCTTAAATGATTCCAGCTTAGATCCAGTTCGATTAGATATCTGTTAACTTCGATTGCTAATCCGAAATCTTTCCCTGCGCCTGACATGAAGCGATTATGACTCAAATTCAAAACTTCGACGGTTTTGTTCAGCGCTATCCCATTTGCAAGTTCGGAAGATTTGCTGTCGTCAAGTTCATTTCCACTTATGCTCACTTGAGCCAAACATTTCGAATCTTGTAGGATCTTGCCTATATCATGTGACCCACCATTCCCGATCATGTTATTCGCCAAGTTCAAGTCTGTGATGAATAAATTCTCGCAAAGCATGCTTCGTAACTCTCTCACACCTCGAGTGCCGATTTCATTCCCATGTAAATCAAGTTTTTTGACTTTCGTATTACAAGATAATGCTGCAATCAGTGCCTTTCTGTCTGTTGTACCAAGCGCACCATTTGTTAAGCTGATTTGTGGACCGACAAGTCCTTCTAGGATCTGCTTTGAAGGCATTATTTTGAGAAAGCGGCATGCCCTGGTGTAAAGTTGCTCACCAGTGTTATCGAAGTCGCGTCGAGAAGTTGTCTGATCTTCTTCTAAATCGGTATCCCAATCGCTTTCGCTGTCACTCAAATAGTCTGATCTGCTGTAGGATGAATTAGCGGTCGAAGTTCGCCGCTTTTCGAGAACACGTTTCGTATCAACTTGCTGAGGTTGTCGCACATGAAATTCATCGACGACGTTATCGAAGTTGCGATGTAACGTCATGCTTCCAACAAATATTTAGGCTTATCAACACACGAATTTCGAGATAGAATGAAGCTGAATTGCATGAATCACAGCAGTTGAAAATCTTAGAATGAATCTTAGAACGATGTGATTCATTGAATGAATCACAACAGGATGAAGCTGAATTGGAGAGGTGTTGTTCTTGATCTAAAATCCTCGCCAAGGCATTTTTATGAGACACATCTTCACAAGTTTTAGGTGCTTCCCTTCTCTTATGAGACACTGAAAATACTGTCTAATTTGTTACCGATTGGAAATTAGGAATTTCTGTAACAATAGGCATTATTAATACACACAATCGAAATAATTAATGAGGTATTTCGTGTATCGTAAAGGCACTGTTAATGCGTACAATCCAAATAATTAATATGCATTTACTTAGCCTTGAGGGACCTTGAATCTCGAGTTGACTTGGACTCAAACGGACTCGGGGAGCCGAGTTATGCCTAGCTGGAGCGGTTACAAGGAAGTAAGTTGACCCGGCTGCTAGGGTAACCATTCCTATCAGCTAGAGTGTCCCTAGTGGAAGGGTTGCCGGGGGCTGATTGCGTAATCGAAAAATACAACAAATGACCGAGCACTAGGGCGGCCCTTCTGTTAGAGCAACCCTATCTCCTTGTAGTCAGGCCCTAAATCAAAGGTGTCCTGTGTTAATGGTACATGTTATGGTATCATTGACACTTTTCGTTGTTGCTAATTATGTAAGTTTCACACATAAAAATCACAATGTACACAGATTAAAAATTTTCTTCAGACACTGGTCGCAGCAATTCTTCAGAAAAGATCCTATCTGACATTTTATATTAACCAGTGTCAGACAAAAATATTTAGGAAAGGTTTCATTATTCAACCCAATTTTTAACTTATTTACAACACAAAGAATTTAGGAAGCTGAAAATTGCTGTAAAGGTAAGACCATAATAAACCATTAGCCTTACTCCACAAGCCGCTCAACTTTCGCTGATCTCATTGAATTGAACTGAATTTCTGTTGTCGCTTCAATGAGTAGTTGTGGCGGTATCAGTTCAGTCAAACAGCGAAACTACGATGATTGTATTGATTCTAATAAGCCATACCGAAAGCTTTCTCGTACGACGCTGTTCACAGTATGAGACGTTTGATAAACAAAACTGAAAAATGAAATGTGAACTCATACCCTGCTGTGTTTTGGAATAAGTATATCAATCAGTGATTGACCAATGAGCAGCGAGAATTTAAGTGGAAAGAATTCTTTTTGTTTGCCCATCACTGGTTTTCTGAGTTTTATGTGAACAGATTACATACCCACGCGAAAAGAAGACCGTTTCACTGTGATCCAGGGCATCTAATAAATGTCAAAAAGTAAAGTTCCGAATCCTAAATTTATTTCGGGCTTGCATCATGTAGCATAAACTATGGGTTAATTTGCTGTAAACATTTTCAAGATTGGTCAACAAAATGCGGAGATATTGATTTTTAAAGTTGGGCCTAGATTAGACCTTTGTTTACATAACCTGTAGAGGCACGATCTTGTTTTGATCGCACTGTACAACTTTATGTTTCTTGGCTCAGACTTGACCGATCTTTTTCATTTTAGTCTTATTCTGATCCTCTAAATGTGTGCTACAAGGCAACGTTAAGCATTCTCAAATATTTTGCCTTTTTATAAGCGTACTTTTATAATAGTACTTTTCTAACAAATTTCTGTCTTCAAAAATAAATTATGAAATTCAACGCTGAATACAAAAAATGTATGTTTTGCTATGCTCTTCAAAAAAATTTCAAAAATTAGAAACACCTTTGTAGCAAGTTCCTACCAAAGGGATCGTGCCAATTTTTACCCAAAAAATTTATATGGCTATTTTCATTTTGCAGGTTTGTTACATGATTTTTACATTTTTTGCACATTTCGTGATAAAAATTAGATAAAGTAGAACGGAAAGCTTTCCCTTTGCTTAAAAACGATGTAAGGTCAAAGTTTTGCCATTTCTTCCACTTTTAAGCTTGCAAGTGAAACATTTTAAGGCAAAAATAGTTTTTTGCTACCATTTGTCCGTTTAAGAATTCATAATTTGTGAATTGTCCTAGTTTTTTTAGAAATAATACCTTGCAAAATGCCTCAAAGTTTCATTATCATATGGGTTCGTCATCTAAGTGAGGTCCGGTCACCTTTGGGCCTTTTGTTGGATGTCTTTTAAACTTTAGTGGGTAAAACATCAAAAACTGTAGAAATCAGATTTACAACTTCTAAAATAAAAACAGTCATAGAAATTTTTTGGATGAACATTGGCACGATCCCTTTGGTAGGAAATTGCTACAAAGGTGTTTCTAATTTTTGAAATTTGTTTGAAGAGCGTAGCAAAACATACATTTTTTGTATTCAGCTTTGAATTTTACAATTTATTTTTGAAGACAGAAATTTGTTAGAAAAGTACCATTATGAAATTGTCCAAAAACGGTTATAAAAAGGCAGATTATTTGAGAATGCTTAACGTTGCCTTGTAGCACACATTTAGAGGATCAGAATAAGACTAAAATGAAAAAGATCGGTCAAGTCTGAGCCAAGAAACATAAAATTGTAAAGTGCGATCAAAACAAGATCGTGCCTCTACAGGTTATGTAAACAAAGGTCTAATCTAGGCCCAACTTTAAAAATCAATATCTCCGCATTCTGTTGACCAATCTTGGAAATGTTTACAGCACATTAACCCCTAGGTTATGCTACACGATGCAAGCCCGAAATAAATTTGGGATTCGCAACTTTATTTTTTGACATTTATTAGATAAAATGGGCCTAATGAATCACAGTGCGTTTATTCCAAATAACACGAAACCATGGGTTGTCTTTGAATGGTTTATTTCAAAACATTGCTGGGTGAAAATTTTCGTTTTCAAAGGTTTCGAAAACCTTTTTGTGCTTTGGATGCCAAATTTCGCGGCAAATATTTTTCAAGTTGACAACTAATTGAACCTTTGAATGGAAACGAAGGACGTGTCGTGCACTGTCATAAATTTCTTATATCGAGGTTGTTGGAGGAGAATAAAAAGGAAAAAAGAATAAAGCAAATTTCTGATATCATTAGTTTCTTGGCTATCACTGTTTAGAACTAGAACACAAATCCAGAGGCATCAATGGCTGACTCTTTTTTATTACAAGTTTACACGACCACAATGTAGTGTTGTTGTAGTTGTTGTATATCGATTCTATACACAACAATAGCAGTTTCAGAAGTTTGATGCTGACGTATTCAAAGGGCAAAGTCTTCATGGGCAAAAACATATATCTTAGGAGAAGATGAACATTTTCCACCGAGAATCTTACCGAATTATACAAGATCTAATATTGTTATTGGTCTTATGGGGCACCTAAAATATATAATAATTGAATTGAATTGAATTAGAGCTTAGGCCCGTGAGTCACCCCAATGCTACTACAGATCTGTCATAATCAAGCTTTTGAATAAAGGAACGATTTACTGAATATTTTCATCGATAATGGTCACAAAAAACCGTAGTACAAGATTGGAAAGGGTAAAAACAAGAATATAAACAGAGATCTTACTCTTAAGGGCTCTTATCCAACCATGATCCTTGCGTGCAATGTTTTATGAAAACGAGCATTTTTGTGGTCTACGAAAATGGCTGCCTCAATAGAAATCTACCCGCAAAGGTTGCTGGTTGAACAAGAGCCTTTAAATGCATGCCCTGAGAGTATGTTTTACTTCACTCAATGCCAGAAACAGCAACGAATTCATCATATTCTACTGTCCCATTCTTATTAGCATCTAGCTGGTCCACGAGAAAGTCGATCATTTCCGGGGCCAACGGAATATTAGCCGTAGCGATGCCAAGTGCAAACTCATCTCGTGTTAGATTCAAATTCTTGTCTTTGTCCCATCTGTTGAATAAATCAACCATTCTCAACCGATTTTCTTTCAGGTAGTTCCGAATGCGCTCAAAGATCTTATTTCTCAGCACAGCAAGTTCATTATTGCGTGTCTTACCACCTTTGTCTCTCGTAATGCCTTGGTACGATATCTTGAGATTACTTCGTTGCTGGACTAATTCTTCAATAACGCAGAAGGACTCTTCATCTAGGAAGATTTCACCCATAAGCAGCTCGACCAACGCCTTCGCTTCTTTAGCGGCCATTAGCAAAGCCAAGGCCCCATCTCTTGTTATGGGGTTGTAGCCGATGTTTAGACTCTCTAAAGTCATGTTCTTTGACAAGCCTTTGCTAAGTGCCACTGCGCCCTTGTCCGAGATTCGATTATGTGAAATATCAAGAATCTTCAATGTGTTGTTTTCCATCAACGCCTCCCCAAGGGCTGCTGCTCCGTCATCTGCGAATCCATTAAACCTCAAATTCAACACTTCGATTGATGCGTTTTTGGTAATAGCCTTTGCAAGTGCGATAGCACCCTTCATCCTGAGATGATTCCAACTCAAATCGAGTTCTGTGATTGTATGATTCTCGGAGATAGCCATCCCTAAATCTTGTCCTGATTCGTTTGACATGAACTCATTATGGCTCAAATTCAACACTTTAACCGTATCATTTGCTGAAATACCTTCAGCCAAGACTGCACTGTCTTTGTCCCCAAATTTACTTCCACTCAAATTCACCTTTGTCAAACTTCGTGTCTTCTTCAGGATATTACTAAAGATCTCTGCACCACGTGACCCGATATTGTTCTCTGACAAATTGACTTCAGCAATGAAGCAGTTTTCAAGCAGCAAACGCAGGATTTGGCTTGCACCAGAATCTCCAATGTTATTTCCTTCCAAATCCAAAGCTTTTACAAACATATTACTCATGAGAGCCTCTGCGATGGATTTTACCTCATTAGGGCCTAATGCTCTATGACGAACACTAAGAATAGGTTTACTGAATGACTGCATGATATGATTTGAAGGAATAACCTTCAATGCTTTGCAGGCCTTTACATAGATTTGTTCTCCAGTCAAGTCATGCCTACTATTATTGTTATTTGGTATATCTTCTTCCAAGTCTGTATCCCATCCGCTATCCGTTGATCCACGTCTACTTCCTAGACCAGAGCCAAGCCTGCTGCCAAGACCTGAGCTACTTCTGCTCTTTGGACTAGACGCTCGTAGCATCTCATTCTCCAATGAGTCCTCATCATTTTCTCCAACAGTTGTTAACGCTGCATTGTATTCTTCGACAACATCAGTGAATTGTTCCTGTTTTATATAAATAGCTGGAGCTGAAGAAATCTCACTCTCCATTTTCATTCAGACTTTTCGACTCCAAAATATAGGTTCTTTAAAATTCGAAAATTCAGTCCACTTTTACCAACATTTCTTCTTCAAAAATCCAAATCTTTTCGGCTGCCCTCTCTTCTGCTTTAACTAGCTACCACCAACTTTATATCAGGTTTTCCAGACTCCTTATCTTCAATTTCTCGCCCACCTTGCTTCTTCTACAGCCACAAAAGTGATTTTATGGTATCTTTTTAATGTAAAATACAAGATTTTTGCCAAGTTACTAAAAGTAGCTATCTAATCTGTTGTCAAATCCGTTATCTCCAAACTTTTGCTAGAATTTTACATGCAAGATTATAGCAAACCACATCCTTTCACGTCGATACCACTGTTTGAAAAGTAAACAAACCAAATGCACTTCCCAATGAGAATTCGAAAAAAGAAAGGACATTAGAGAATTGAAAAGAGAATGACCTATGGAGAATTCGAAAAAGAAAGCGAAATTATCTTCTGGATTCACACATACAAACATAACACCTTCAAAAGAAAGCGCTAAGTTTCAAATTGCTTGCCTTTATTATGTCTTTCAAAGCACTTTTCCCGCTTGTCTTCGTAAGTAGGCCAAAAACATTGAAGAATGAAAACTTTTTTTGGAAATTTGGCATAGAAATTGAAAAAATTCCCCGAGAGAACATTGTTTCTAGGGTCAACAGACAAGAAAAAATGTGTTGCTGTGCTGTTTCCTTTCCTCCCACGTTCGATTGATGCCCAACAAAAATGGAGATGCCAGATAGTGGCATCGTGGTGGCATCCCAGCATGTGCTCGCCAGTTGATTTCTTTTTCAAAAACAAATGTACGAGTTTATTGGATGGCTTCATTTGCTCATTATTTACACCAGCACATTGCTGGTCATATATAGACTGACGACGTGATTCTTTTGAATCCATAAGTTTGAAGCCATAACTATCATTCAATTCAATGCGAAAAACTGAGACTCATGTAATCAATCTAGGTCATATACTCCTAATGCACAAATAATGTTCTTGTATGCGTGTTGCACAATATTCATTAAAAACAAACAAATACAGTACAAATAATTGTAAAAAAGTGACGAACCAGATTCATCTGATTTTGAGTAAAGACTTTTAGAAAAAATCTGACTAATACTTCAATACTCAAAGTGGTGAAGAGTTTCGAGAGGAAATCAACTCATCCAACATTCAACAAACTGAAAAAGTTAGATAGATTTAAAAATGTAAATTTTTTTCTCCAAAATCCGCTGAAATGTTTTGCAGAAAAATCTTGCAGAAAAAAGAAATTCTTTGCTAGAATAATAATTTTTGTTCAATCCATGCGGAGCGGACAATACCGCGAGGAAGGAGCATGACGTAGTTGATTCACAAAAAGCGCGCGCAAACAGTTGAGGATGAAGATCGTTGGATTTTTTCCACAGCTTTTTGAAGTTTAAGTCATTACATTGCGAAGATGGAACTACAATTTCAGATTCCTCTATCAAAGAATGACTTACTTTCAAGCAATGGAGAGAGTTACGCTGTTGGAGATGTTTATTCTTTGCGAGAATTGGCTTCAAAACTGGAAGGTAATCTCTAAATTTTGATAGGGCCTAAATTATTCTTAGGCCGTTTTTTTTATGCCAGTTGAGTTTGATAGCTTTGTGCTTTCCTACTGGCTGAAGATAGCACCACATGAGTGACGATACGTCAAGGTTATTATAGAATTGTAAGAAAATAATGAAAGCCTTTTTTTTGTCCTGTTTCGATTCATAAAAAGTAAACAAACACAATACAATATGACAAAATGAATGCCAATAAATGGCAACGGCAATGATGCATGCAACAACTTTTTAAAAATATCAGCAAGTAGTTTTATTCTTTACCTATTATATACAAGTTTCATTTAAAAGTGAAGTGAATACAAATAAATGCAAGGCTTTGCATATATATATATTGTTCAAAACCTTTTCTTGTGTTCCTTATTCTCGTTCTGGAATCGGTGAATCTTGTCCACCAAAGATATACACCAAAACAAGCTGTAATATATGCCAAGAAGGGGGGAAATTAAACAAAAATAAATAGAAATCTGGCAACACTTCATAGCAAATTATGCCAGTGATGATTACTGTATGTAAATGGTGGAATGATGCGCTGGCGTATTATGAAATTTCAAGAGAACTATCTGCCAACCCAAATATGTCCACCAAAGATGTTTGATGGTTAGGGCCTCGATTCCATACTTGCTTGTGTTCTTTGAAGGTTTTTAGATGCAGTGGCTAGGTTGAAGAGTGTTTCTACATGCTCAACTAATGTAAAGAGGGTGCACAATAGATCTGGGGGTTACACGGAAAGGACCATTTTTGATGAATGGGGTGTGATATACAATTTCTAGGTTGTGAGATATGGGATAGCAAGCAGCACAGCAAGATAAGGATTTTAATAGTTTGCTTTACATGATATGAACTACTCCCTACGTGGGGAGTAGACCACACCACAGTAGCATCATAACAAGGGTTTATGCTTAGTTACTCTTGCTACTGTATACCAGCACTTGATGATGCAAAGAACCTCAACTTCACCTTCTTTATTATATTTTCAGATTGTCATACTGAGCTGAGAGAAAAGGGCCCAACAGGAATTCTTTCAGAATTTGATGTCATATTTAGCGCTGTCAGGTAAGCATTATAAGTATAAATATTGAAATTGATGGATGCTATCAAAATCTCCAAAAAGATTGGCCAAATTTTAACACTAATCGCTTCCAGAATTTTTCTATTGTTGGCTTTTCAGTTGAATGTTGTAAACAAAATACATTGCAGGCCTTGCACTATTAAGGGGCCTTCGACTTTCGATTTTCATATTTTTTAACGGCATTGGGCCGTTAAGGGGGGAGGGGGTTTTAGCTTAGGCCGTTAAGAAAATAAAAAATTATAGGAAAATCTCTCTTAGTGATTTTTAAAAAAGTCATAAATAGATGGATACAAAACTTAAAAATGCAGAGAAAACGGCAGTATTTATATCCTCTTTGCATGCTAAATATCAAAATCTCCAAAAAGATTGGCCAAATTTTAACACTAATCGCTTCTCCAGAATTTTTCTATTGTTGGCTTTTCAGTTGAATCAGACCTGGCCGCTTAAGGCGCGGGATCGCGCGCGCGCGCCTCGTCGCGCGCCTCGTGGTCTCGAGACGCGTGATTTATCACGCACCTAAAAAGACTTTATCTCCAAATCACGCACNAAAGAATGTAAGACGGACGAAAAAGCGATTGTTTGTATTGCTGTTACCGTTCAAAATATAATCAAATCTTGTTATTTCAACTCATTTCCAGTCGTGTTTGCATTACCAAGTGCTGAAATACTCCGTTCTTCGTTCTTAACCTCTAAAATCCCTCTTTTACAGAGCAATATCAAAAGCTTAAAATCGCGCGCCTCGCTTAGCGAGGCGCGTGATTTACCGCGCGCCACTAAAATAGCTTACGGCCAGGTCTGGTTGAATGTTGTAAACAAAATACATTGCAGGCCTTGCACTATTAACACTGTTTCCTTGCCTTAGAATTCTTCAGAATTCTTGAGAAATTTCAATTTCTTAGGAATTCTTGTTTAGAAATTTTACAGTTCATTTCAAGTTCATCTTTTGATTTGATTAAATGATTTGCATGAAAATTCTTAAGAATTCTCAGACTGAGAATTCTTGTCATGTTAATTCTTGTCCTATCAATGTGCACAAGCAGGGGCATCACCAGCCCTAAAAAATGGGGTGGACTTTTAGCCAGCTTTTTCACCATTTTTGCTTATGAATAAATACTGCCTTGAGAAAACTGGGATGTCCACACAAATCCACCCCCTGGCGACACCCTTAACTGCACAAGGCCTGTACAGCGCAGCGTATGATAATTTATATATGATTTTCAGCCATTTTAGTGACACAACACCTGAAGTCAGAGAAAAGGCATGGCTAATAACACATAAAGGTATGTTTTATTTGACCATATAACTACAGCGGGAAAATGAACAAAATTTGTTGCTATTGTTTTGCCACAATATGATCCAGCAACTTGAAAAGATATTCAGATATAAAAGCCTAATGTAAATTCATAAAGTTATCATTTTTGGATGTTTTCAAGCCATGCTTGTTTCCTTGGTACAGCTGTTTGCAGAATACCGTGCCATGAGATCAGGCATAAAACAACAAAATTAACACCTTCAATAAACAACTGGACCTGTGATCTTGAATGTCAAGTTTTTAATTAAATATAATTAAAATTGTGTATTTGGTATATAGTCCAAATCATGATTCAATCCTGTTATCTATTTTTCTATAAAAGGCCATTCATACGAACTGGCGGATCACTCCTTAAAAATCTTGTATGCTACTGACAGAAACCCTTCTTCCTGACAAATTCCGAAAGTCCTGTAGAAACCTCATTGTTCCTATAAAATCTTCTACATTTTACAATTGTAGCATTCTCCCAACACATCAGTGAGTTAGCAATGGTTATAGACCCAGAAGGAATGGATTTTCAACTCCAAATGATCCACCTAAACACATTGAAGGTATTGGTTATGCTATTTCTAATTAAATCTATGATGAAATAAAAATGTACGTTCCAATTCTGTATGTACTCTTAACATCTACATTCTGTCTTGCTTTTTTCCCTTGTGCCTCTTTTAGAAATTATTGTACGTACCGGGTGCACCAAAAAATATTCCTTGGATATGATCTCACTTATTTTTAGTAAAATTTGCTTGACTGCTGACACAACTTCATTGGGAATATGCACATTTCGGCTGCCGTATGCCATTTAAAGTCATCATCAAAAGTATCTCAATTTTCATGAAAGTTTTAGCTTGGAGATTACTAGTGGCCGTATCCCGTAGCTTTTTAATTAAGCAAGATAGTAAATTCAAGCTTTGGGTTTTGGTCAAACTTTATGTATTGAATTCAAATGTAAGATAAGAACAAAACAGTGTCACATGAGGTAAACTTTTGCTATTTCTTGTTCCTCGATGCACCAACAGGACCTATACCTGATAGCTAATTGCAGAGGTCAGTCAGTTATTTGTTTTAAGTGGACTGTCAGGATTTTCTAGCTACTTAAAGCTAATTTAGGCCCACTATGCATGCCGCATCCAGGCATGGGACCCCTAGTTTAACGTCCCTTCCGAAGGACAGTGAAGTGAGTTGTGAGGTCGGTCCCTGGGTCAGGCCTCCGAGGTCACCCATCCGGAGTTTGACCTCACTCGACTGAGCTTAACTTCAGTCACCTGATGAAAACTGTATAAGCTGCTCGACCACTCACGGCCGCTTCTGATACATGAGTAAACAGGTTTAGCGTAAGAGAAATAATCAATGTCTAACAACCCCTAAAGACTGATGGAATCTTATGACTTTTTTCAGATGCTGTCCTACCTGCTTACCCAATTAATGGAGGCATTCGAAGGTGAGGCCACGAAACCAAGTATCAATACAGATGATGGACGAAAAGTAAGTTGAATTCCTACCTGGTCAAGTCAATAAAGATGTGGATATTCTATTTAAAAGCAAGCCAGGCGACACAAAAACGTCACCAGCCAGATTGCACGTTAATTTCCGAAATCAAAACACATTGATACAAAACAATTTTAGAACAGTCTTTCAAAAAGCTTTTCTATCGTTTGAAATGTTGCTTTGCTTGGTCAGTTTTAAGCTGCTTCAATTGAAACCGACAATTCAGGGCTAGAAAGTTTCTGATCCGGGTTTTGGAAACAGCTTCCAAACAAAATCACTAATAACGTTAGATTTGAGTGGCTGATGCTAGTGAAATAACCTTTCTAGTCTAAAAGGCCCACCGAGAGACTTTGTAGGGCCTGGGGCGCAAAGCCAAGCTGGGGCCCCTGGAAAAAACATAGATGGGCTGAAATTTGACTGGATCTGACTTTTGTCCACTTTTGTTTTAATTTCGTTTCTTCCACCACACCTTCTTGACTCTTGGAAAACATGGAAAACAGCCTTTTTAGCATTCTTTACCATAGCATTTTTGGCGGCCACTCTGAAATTGGGGCCTATGGCAATCTGCTCATGCTCTCTCTCTAAATCAGTTTCTTCATTGTCAAATGACACCTTGATAGTTTGTTGACATTGATGTTTAGTTCTCGTATGCACATTCGACAAACGTTGAGAAATTTTTGGGACACCCTCCTGTATATAAAGTAAATATGGAGAAACGAGAACTGAACTTTTTGTTCCTTCTAAATATTTCGAACGTGATCATGATGAAACGTGGCAGTGCTGGAAATCACATACGCTAAGTTGCGAAGAACTTTCCTTGGAAGTCTATATAACTACAGAGAAAGTGAGGAAAGAAGAAAAAAGAAAAGGAAAGGAGGTAGTAAGGAAAAGAGAAAACCAATATCGATAGTTGTATGCGAAAATTCGTGTTTAATTAGTTAAGGACAAAGGATCCTGTGATATCCCAGCACAGGTTTAGTCTTTGTGTGAAAGACCTTACTCAACCACTCCTGGAAATCGGTCTATATCTCAGCAATCATTGGAAAAATGGAACCATTAGAAGTATACACAGAATCTCCAAGAAGACTCAGGGGAGCTTCAGGGGGAGAGTTTTAAAACTCATTATTTCGCGAGAATCGCCGAGAAACGATAAAAACAGCCCAAACTGTACATCAAATAGAGTCGAAGAACCAGTCATTTCCAGAAGGACTACACATTAATGTAGAGAGGAAGGAAGAAACAGAATACATAAAATAAACAATGCAGAAAGAATCTTTTGCCTGTTCATGATAGAATACTGTTCAAGTCGCTTAAAACGAGTGGGCGTATCTTTTTCCGTAACTGAACTGCCACATCCCAACAACTGAACTTGGAAAGAAATTATCAAATACCGACGCAGCGTCTCACAGGCAGCAAAAGTATTTTCCAGCACTGAAACACCGTCAATGTGTTGAGATGAAAGGTTTTGTTATTTTAGGAATTTAATTTCTCCTCGTTTCTTTAGATAAAATGAACATTTTCGCAGGGAAACGTCGACTGAACAGAGTACTTCAGTAACTCACGCTTTCCGTAGCTATGAATTTATGTATGAGTGTAGAATTTCATTGATAGCAATTTTTGGGATAATCACAGGTAATTATACAGGATTTGCTATGAGCCCATGTATGTTTTGAAACCAAAAACCAAAATTTGATTCGTAAGATATTTATGGCTGATTTCAGGAAAATCTTCAAGCGTGGTTTTTTATCAGATATTTTCATGAGAAACCTTTTTCAAACTTTACAAACCAAAACTTATCAAGATTGAGATTAGAAATATTATCTATCTACCAGTGTGGTAAGCTTATCATTCATAATTTGCAAGAGAAACCTTTTAAACTTTCCCTGCAAATATGAATTGAAGCTCCATGGGTCGATTTATAATCAAAAGATGCATCGACAGCTTTCCTTTTAGCCCAATTGAAATTCGATAACTAAAGTCTATCTCAGCTTAGATGTCACTTGAGATTTGCGATAACGCAAAATTACTCATGCAAAACACTTCAATTGTTTTATTCGCGGACATTTTCACGTGACATCTAATTTGAGACAGACTTAGGAACTATCGATGACGGAGTCGAAATTGTTTTTAGTCAAGCGGCGCGAATAGTCACTTACGTTTGGTTCGCGCTAGAGTAAAAACTCGTTAGACATGTATTAGGGTGTTTGAGAAACCACGACTGCAACTGCAACGCAGCTTTTGTTCGACAACTTCAGCTTCAATAGATTGCTTGATTTTCGTGCGAATTTACTTCCCTTGAGAGACTATGAAGTTGGCATTTTCAATCAGACTTACGACGTGTTACTTGTATTCATTCAATAATTTTAATCTAATTCGTTTATTTCTCTCATATAAGCGATAACCATCCAATTGAATGAGCGATTGAGACTTATGTAGTGATTCTACTTTTCAATGGCACAAGTTGGAAATCCCATTTCTGCCGTTCTGTACTACAGATCTGGGGCCTCCGAAGTAAAACTCACTCATTTTAAATGTCAAGGTTCTCAGGTTTTGATTTTGGAAAGAGGTTTCGTCTTGGGTTTTTATTAATAATATGTAAGAGGTAGCGTATAGGAAACAGTGCTTGGTTTGCAAGATATAAGAATACAAGATGACATTCTGGCTGGCGGTGCCGTCCTGGTTTCTTAAACTCTCTAGGTTAAAAATGCGACGGTAAAGAGCGTCGAAATTATTTTTGCATCAATTTAGGATTTTGTCGGGGCCGCCTTTGAAGATGTCCAGCACAGACGCTGAATCTTGAACAATAGAACATTAGCAAGTTTGTTGCTGATAGATCAAGAGCAAGAACAACAAGAGCCGTTGATTTTGGTCCTTTTTAGCTTATTTTTACCACTCTTCGCAAAATATAAAGCTACGGAAGGGACATAAAGATTTTCGAAATTTTTCATAAATTTATTCCAAATACTTTGGTGCATACTTTTTTTAAGGGGGTTCAGGATTATCAAAAGGTTTGGAGGAATGGCGAAGACGTAGCTTGATGCAGCGTTATCGGTGTAGAAAATTTTAACCTTACTGGAAAAACCCTCTTCTAAATCAACACTTATATCAATATTCGAATTAATGTTAACGCTTTTAAATTTCCACAAAACATCGGCCAAAGTTCGGGAAAACTGGGATATTTTTGCATTGCTTTCACGTCAAAATCCATGGGACCGAGAAACTTGAAAAATAGGGAGTCTGAAAAATATGGTTTTTGAAAAATGGTCTTTAACTGTATTTACTATGGTTTACGTTGCAGGGAAGAGGTAAGGCAGGAAAGAAGAAAGCACCAACTGTTGGTTGGACGTGGGACAGTGAAAGGGAAGATGCATTGCGCATTATTAGCCAACTGCTTGAATTGGATGTGCATAGGTTGTGGGACCCACCTATTGTAGAAGAGGAATTTGTCAAGTAAGTATTAACCATTTTTTCGACATGCATCGTCTGACGATTGAAGACGAAATTTTTATTTTTTCTGATTTTGTCGCCCTAATAATTATTTTTAAAAATTATTCCATGTTATATTTTTGAATAATTTTTAGAAAAAGTACTCGGGGTTTAAAACAATTCCGTTTTGTTCCAAAAAATTTACATCGTTAATTAGAAAATTAACCCGTAAATGATTTTCNATTGGATGTGCATAGGTTGTGGGACCCACCTATTGTAGAAGAGGAATTTGTCAAGTAAGTATTAACCATTTTTTCGACATGCATCGTCTGACGATTGAAGACGAAATTTTTATTTTTTCTGATTTTGTCGCCCTAATAATTATTTTTAAAAATTATTCCATGTTATATTTTTGAATAATTTTTAGAAAAAGTACTCGGGGTTTAAAACAATTCCGTTTTGTTCCAAAAAATTTACATCGTTAATTAGAAAATTAACCCGTAAATGATTTTCTTGTATTTCATTAAATTCGTTTTTATCAGTTATTTAAATGATTAAAACACGTTTAATAATACCAACTTTTGAAAAGCTCGATTTTGAACCATACTCTTTAACCTCTGCCCTCCTGACCCTCCTGAAATAAATAAATCAAAGCTGCTCTTCAACCGACTCTGAGATTTTCATCGACATTCAATCAAGTCCTCCATCATGCAGCACATCAGACTTTAATGACCCGGTTAGAAGCTTACAGTAGGCGAAAGAATTGATATTGTAATTATCTGTGCATTTTAGCAGTGTGCATTAAAAGCAGGCACCCATATGTTAGCCTGCGTGCAACCTCAACACTCCTCCGCCAAAGTATAGAGTCTGCGCAACTAAGTCGATTTAGCCTTTCCATGACTCAATGACTCAGCAGAAATTAAAGCCTCGTTTTCATTGATCATCCGCGAGCGGTGACTTGACTTTAGCGCGTTCATCAGACTACAGAGAAAGCAATGTCTTGTCAACCATTAGTTCAACAATTGTGCATTATTGAATGCTTTACTTCAAAGCTCTTTCTTGGCAAGGATACCGCAATGGTTCAATTTGTGAGAAGTTAATGGAGAATCTATACTTTGGCGGAGGAGTGTTGAGGCTGCGCGCAGGCTACCATATGTATGCTTTCAATTCAATGCATTAAAAGCGATAGAATTAAGTTGTGTTTGAAATATATTTGGTCCTGGACCGGGCAGCATTGAAGAAGGACATTTTCGGTCTAATGAAATTGTATTGATATTTTCAAAGTGTATAGTTTTTTTCGGACACTCGATGGAGGTTGTTTACAGGCGATGTGATTATTCTCTCATAGAGGATGAGTTTGCAAGGCAATGTTTCCTTCCTGCGTCAAGATGCGGTAGAATTATCTGGAATTATCTATAAAACGATGTCTGGTGATTGCTGGAAGTGAGAAATGAATCATGAATGCACATTTTGGCAATCGGGATAGTTTTACTTAATCATACGAGAGCCTAAGTCCTGAAACTGTGACTGAATAGATTCTGAAATACACTGCGCATTTTTGTGTAAAATAGTTTGCAGGAAGGCCAGGAAGGAGTCTTCTGGAAGATCTATGACTTTCTGGCCAGTGGCGGACACTTTGTCAAATACTGGGGGCGAAGCTATTGTTTCAGTTAAAAGCATTGTTTATTTCAATTGTTTTCAAAGAAAAGGTCTTTGTTTTACCCAACATTGGGGGGGGGGGCGACCGCACCCCCTAGTGTCCACCACTGTTTCTGGCAATTTTATAAATTTTTTGAAGGCCACTTTTGTTGTGTGTGATATGTTTTTGCTATTATATTCAAATTCCCTTGTTTTCTAGCTTGTTCTCTTCTGCTTGTTACAAGTTCCTAGAAAACAATGCAGTCGTCAAGTTGAAAGACACAAAGGAACTGATATTTCATGTTTTGGGAATTCTTATCAAGAAGTACGACCATGGCCTAAGTATGTTTCGAGGACTATTTGTTAATCAATTATTGCTTTTTGTGCCATTTTGCCTTAGCAACTTATGTAATTTTTGAAAAATCGTCTTGTCGTACAGAACTTGAACATTGCTTTTAGTAACGGACCCATTTGCTAAATGTTTTTGTCTGACACTTTTCACTGCATATCGTCGGACAAGATCCGAAACAGAAGAAGCGAATTCCATTCAATTCAACTTTTTTCATAGAATGCAGGGCTAAATGCTATTACAGGTATACATAAAAGATCTATATCACATACGACCAAAGTATCTAGCTTTGGCCGTTGAATTAAAATGTTGCAAAAAAGAAAGCGAAACTTAAATACAGTGCACTATTTTGAAATCAGCTAATCATTGTTTATTTCAATAAAAGTCTTTTTAGAAGTAAAAGAGCAACGACTAAAAAAGTCTTTTTGTCAGGAAAGAAGTTTTGTATGTAGTTTTTATATTCATTTCACAATCTTTGCAATATTTGTGTTGAGTTTTTATAAAGATTAATGGTAAACTGTAGACATTCTAGGCATCAATACAATTCTCTTATGTTTATTTTTCGTTGGTGAAACCCAGATCTCACTAATGTGCGCGAGCGCACGAGCGCCGCTCGCAGGCACAAAATATCATTTCACATTTGTTGCTGGTATCTTTACTGTACTCAGAGTGATTTGATTGCAGGCACATTTTACCCAGTCATTTGCTCGCAGGCACAGAATACTTTTAATGAGGCCTGGTAAAACCCTGATGCTAACTTTGTTACTTCTAATTATTTAATTCTCATTCAAAGGTGCCAGTTTGAAGATCATTCAGCTGTTGCAACATTTCGAGCATCTTGTTTCTCCTTTGGCACAAGCAGTTGAAACGTTTGTTGTCGAGTTCGGGGCGAAAAGAATTGTTGCTGATATTATCAGGTATATTCTCCCTGTTTGTTTCAAAGAGATTAGACAGATTAGTAGATTTTTCTTTTCAAAAGTTTAAAGTTGGAACAAAAAACATGGCTAGTTTAGATAATTTCATTAATGCCAGTGGCTATGACANAGGCACATTTTACCCAGTCATTTGCTCGCAGGCACAGAATACTTTTAATGAGGCCTGGTAAAACCCTGATGCTAACTTTGTTACTTCTAATTATTTAATTCTCATTCAAAGGTGCCAGTTTGAAGATCATTCAGCTGTTGCAACATTTCGAGCATCTTGTTTCTCCTTTGGCACAAGCAGTTGAAACGTTTGTTGTCGAGTTCGGGGCGAAAAGAATTGTTGCTGATATTATCAGGTATATTCTCCCTGTTTGTTTCAAAGAGATTAGACAGATTAGTAGATTTTTCTTTTCAAAAGTTTAAAGTTGGAACAAAAAACATGGCTAGTTTAGATAAAATTCATTAATGCCAGTGGATATGACAAAAGTTTTTAGGTCATAAATCCCATAAACTCAGTGGAGGAACGAAGTATTTCTACCATCGTAGCTTTTGTTTCTTACTGCGAAAATCAAGCTAAAAAATATTCCTCTGGTCTTCTCATGAAGCTACTCAAATGCTCAAGTTGTCAGACGAGAAGCTCCGTAGATGGTCACTGCCTATTGCCATGTTGATTGATACATTTCCCTGCTGTTCATTATACTCTGTCTCTATTGAATCATTCCCCTTAAAGTCGTATCATGATTGATGCTCAGAATCTTATTCGGATTTTATCAAATTTTATCATCACATAAAGACTTTTCTTGAAGCAAATGTCATTCTGCCTTTCTTCGCAGCTTGGTTCGAATGTTACAGCTTCTGGTTTACGTAGCTTCTTTTTTATTCTTTCTGAGCCTCAATCAAGTAAAGATGTTTTCTTTCAGGGAAATTGGTCGCATGGATTCAGCTGATCTGTCACGTGACACCAGTGGGACAAGATCCTTTTCGCAGTTCGTTGTGGAATTAGCTGATAGACAACCATCATTGGTTCTGCCTAACATCAGTCTTTTGCTTTGCCATTTGGATGGAGATGTGAGTTATTTATGGCGTTGTTTCTCTTCCTCTTATTTTAACCCAGTGCTAGAATCAAGAAAACCATAGTGTATGAAGGTCTATAATGTGGCGTTAAGCAAAGCATGGGCGGTAGGGGACGCGTGGATTGCTTTTTGAAAAATGTTGTGGTCATAGGTTGGGGTTATTGAGATTAAATTAGCCGCGATGTTTTGGAGCGGCTTCCTGTTATTTTGTAGCCACTTGCGGTTGACCCGGCAGACGCTAATCTGCTCAGCAGAGCCTGTAGCTTTTCTGGTTTACGAATTAGCAATTTGATGACGTCACAACCTGAAAACTGGTTGAAACATAGATCAACGCTGTAATTCTGAAAATAATCAAGATATCAAAAATTGCCAAAAAGCAATTATAGCAAAGTAGCTGAAGTTCCTTTCAAGCCATTAAATCAAACAAGATTCATTAACCAATTGTGCAATCTTTTTTGAAGATTATGATGCCTTAACTTGCCGACTTCTTCTTCTTCTTCTACTTCTACTTCTACAATGTTAATCAACTACTTCAATACTGAAGGCTCTGTTGATGTAAACAAAAACGGGTCAAATGCACTTTGGCGGAATCGGTACAAAAATCGGTACAAAATTCAAACACGGCGAAATTTTAAAAGTGTCTCCGCTAAAGTGCAAACTAGCCACAAAAACAAACGAAAATTAAACAAAAATAAGAAAAACTAAGAAAAAAAGAAAGTAAAAGAATAAAAGAAAAAAAATAACTTCTAAAACAAAGAAAAGGATTATTAAGTTAGGCAGCAGAGCAGCAATACCGCGGCTGACCAAAGCATTTTTGAAACACAGTCCGCTTGTGTCCTGATAACGTGTTGAGTTGTGAATATTGACAATATAAATAACTAAGGGAATGACTGCCAAAGGAAGATTAACTCAGCAAATTCAATTGATCTAATTTTGTTTTCTCTTTCAAGTCTTATTCAATGAGAAATGGAGTCCTCGGTGTTATTGGAGAGCTTGTTGTCAAAGTCCTTAGCAAAGAAGACTTGGACCCAAATCTGAAGAATACGAGAGACAAATTCCTTGATAAGCTAGAAGTAAGTGAAGAGTAACGAGAAGTGCCATTTAATTTTGGATTAAGGCTGATTTCCAGTCAGTGGAATTTTCCGAGCTGGCGGAATTTTACACAATTTTCTCTCCCAGACAATAGAAATTCTGCCCGCTCGGAAAATCCCACTGACTGGAAACTGGCCTTTGCACCAGAGTAAAAATGCGTTAGAAGTGGGATAGCGCATTTTATAAACTCATTTTAAATGCATTTTTAGTGAGGCATCGCTTGCAAATAGAAACAAAACTTTTTAATTCCATCGAAATGATGTCGAAGGCGCCGACAAAATCTCGAAATTGAGGCAAGAACAATTTCTACTGAGTTTTACTGTCGCATTTTGTGTGTATTTCTAACGCGATTTTACTCTTGTATAGTATGAAGTAAGCTTAAACGGACACTTCATTGCAACAGCCCGTAGTTTTTATGGTGAAGCTGTCGATTTGGTTTAACTGGCTAGTAATATGGGACATTCCATGCCAAGTGTAACCAGACCAAAAGCATCATTTTCATAGATTGTCATAAAACTTTGCAGGGTTATTGGTATTAATAAGATTAATAAGATAAATTACTTCCCCTATTTTGAAAGATTTATTTTAGGAACAATGAATTAATGGCTATCTTTGTTTGCATTGTTTTGCTTAGCTACAACTCGTTTATATGCTGGTGAATAAATGTTTAAGTTGCAAATTCACTGCTCTAATTCAACGCTGATTAGGAAATAATTGCAAATTCTTAATTGCTGAGTTGCTCTTGCAAGCGTCAAATAGACAATAACGCTAAAGATGGCGGCCGCGCAAAGCATGCTGGTAAAAAGCTCCCTGACGACCACATAACGACATTAAAATCTTGGTCTGCAGTTTCGAGTAGCTAGCTGTGGTAAAGTTCGGAAGAAGTGATCAATGTAAAAAAAAATAGGACAATTTTGCAATTCGAACGCGAATCTTTAATTAAAACTTCATTTCGAATCAAAACTTTACATTTTCTGCGTTGCAAAGGTCTCCTTTCGAACTATCTTGCATTCGAATCCAAGGTCGATTCGAATTCGAGCTAGCTAGTCGAAACGGCAGACCGAAATCTTTATGTCGTTAGGTGGTCGTCAGGGAGNAAAACGATGGTTTTCAAGTCGCTCAAAGAGTTGGCTCCACAATACCTATGTAACCTTTTCATCAAAAACTCGGAATGCTCCTCCCGCAGCCTCCGCAATACCGAGACCGATTTAAGGTTGCCACAGAAAAAATCAGCAAATGGGCAAAAATGCTTTTCCTTCCGTGGAGCAAAACTATGGAATAGCCTTCCAGCTGAGTCTAAGATGGCATCCTCCCTAAATAGTTTTAAAAAATCTATTAAGGGTTGATTTTTCTCTTTACATTGTTAATAATGTAGAATTATTGTAAATAGGTTTTAACATTATGGTTTTTTATATTCTAATAAGTGATTATTTATAATTGTATATTGTAATTAAGTTTTTATCGGAGGGCCCCTTGAAAAACAGCTTCTGCTGAAGGGCAACCCTCCTTAAAAGAATGAAATATGAAATGAAATATGATGAATTTTCATCCATACTATGTATGCCTAACATCAAATGTGAAACAGACTTAGAAACAAACGGGGGAAAATAGGGGCTTTGTAGCTGAGCTAAAAGATCTTCCACCATACCAAACCATATGTATCAAGAAGGTTATTGCTTAAACCCTTTTTCATTTACTTTTCTAGATATTCTTTCCAATTTTAGTTATTATCTTCTAAAAATCAAACTAGTCTTTTGAAATTAGTAGCAATGCTATCCATTCGGGGGACTCAGTTTAATTACCCAGATGTTTAAGAATGGCTTCCTCCGCGTTATATACGATTTGTCAAACTAAAAGCTTTCGAATTCACGTCAGCTAAGAATCCAATAGACGATTACAGGAAAGATGGCGTCGGGGGGCCTTTGACCAAGATGCACTGCGGTCTATAATGGAATCAACAGTGATTTTATAGAGATTCGATCATCAAACGCAATGCATCTTTGTCAAATGCCCCGACGCCATCTTTCCCATAATCGTCTATTCTCGAATAGATAAGCGATTTTGCTATAATCGTAGCCCATGCAAACGAACTATTTCATTCGCCTTATATTTTAAGCTAAACTGTAAAATTATTTTTGCCCTGAATAGGCTTCTTTCATGTTGTCTATTCAGCTCGGCCTTATTCTATCTGGTTACCATTATTTGTGTTTGAAAAAAATATGGGTAAAATAAGACAAAGCAAAGCAAAATAAACTGAAATTTGATTGTTAACAATCTCAAGAATATAGAGAAGATACAAAAGGTACAGATAAGATAACGATATAGGTGTCTACCTAACAACCAAAAAATGATTCTTAAATGAATCAAACTTGAACAACAGTCCGAGATAATGTCTCAGTCAGAGATAATTTTATCTGTTCCAAATTCTGAGCGACAGATTTCAGTGTAGCGATTATACATCTAACTTGATTATGAAAATTGGTTTTTGGTTAATTGATTTGGATGGAAAGATCTTGGAACTCGCCATGATGCTCCACTTTATAAAGGGATCTCTAAATTAGAATACAATTTCATGATTATGCTGACCATGAATGTCATTATAACATGATTATGAAGTTTGTCTTTTGGTTAAATATATAAATATATGGATGAAAAATCGTGAAAATGACCATGATAAACTATTTTATCAGAATCTCTAAATTGTATTCGTTTAGAGAAAATTTATCAAACATAATTATTGTATGGAAGGAAAGATCTGGAAAGTCACGAAAGTTCTTCAATTGCATTTTGTTTGAGCAATGTTATGTTATCATATCTAAATTGAAAGTTAAATATAGCTCCTGTCTGATATTCCCAGGTGGTCACAGCATTCTTTCAAGCTTGGTTCAAGCCAGAGTAAAATCGCGTTAGAACTACATTCACAATGCGACAGAAAAACGCAACAAAATTATTTTCGCCTCAATTTCGAGATTTTGTCGACGCCCTCAATATCATTGGGGATCTCAGGGCATGAAAACCCACCCGACCATGCGACCGGGCGGTCGCAGGAAATTTTCAATTCATGGCGTCCTGCTGGAAATTTTTCATAATAAATATTTGTTTCATGTATATATCACTATGTTTCTCATTTTTTCATAATAAGGAAACAACTGATGAAGTCAAGCAAAAGTTACCTAACATTAATTGTATTTCATGTACAATTTGTAATCACATTCTATACAACAGATATGAGATCAGTAAATCACTCAAGTTTCCTTCCTACAATTTAAGAATCATAAATGGTTTTCTTTGTGGGGTCCCAACTTCAGCGGTTCCAACTTCATCCACATTTATTTTCACGATGTCTCACTTGCATTTACATAAAACCGGTTACACGAATTGCTATCTTTGGAACCTAACCTCCTTTTGAGAAAGCCGGATATTGTCCCTTTTCTATTCTTGCAGGAACTTTAAGCATGATTTTTGTCCGGTCGCAGGACGAAAATATTTTTTGATGCCCTGGGGGATGGATTCAAGAAGTTTTGATTCCGTTAGGAGGAGAAAACTCACTATAAATGCGTTTAAAATGAATTTAGCAAATGCGGTATCCCAGTTCTAACGCGTTTTTATCCAATGTGAACCAAGCCTTACCTTGTCATGATTTTTTATATTTTTTATATTCAATTAAAAGATTTACAATAACGAATTACTTAAAACATTACATATAAACTACGTTACAACACTACAGGGACGATACCACAGGGAGCAAAAGACAATGACAACCCCATGGCCATTACATAAAACATGCAACTGAAGTTACAACTAAATGATACAACTACGAAAAACTACACATAAACGATTAAATACTGATAAGCACTGGAGCCTGTTTTACATTGGAGGTCGGGCCAGCATAGACAACAATGCTGAGCAACAGAAACCCCGACCGAGAGAACAATAACCACAACAATCGCTGCCGTCACTGCTCCACCCCCCAGAGTCCCCATCGCTCAAGACATNTACATATAAACTACGTTACAACACTACAGGGACGATACCACAGGGAGCAAAAGACAATGACAACCCCATGGCCATTACATAAAACATGCAACTGAAGTTACAACTAAATGATACAACTACGAAAAACTACACATAAACGATTAAATACTGATAAGCACTGGAGCCTGTTTTACATTGGAGGTCGGGCCAGCATAGACAACAATGCTGAGCAACAGAAACCCCGACCGAGAGAACAATAACCACAACAATCGCTGCCGTCACTGCTCCACCCCCCAGAGTCCCCATCGCTCAAGACATTGTGTGCCCATGCTGTGCCTAATGGTGCCTAATGGTTCACTTTTTCATGATGATAGACATCGAGGCTTCATCTTGGACGAATTTTGATTTTGAAGCTATTTTGTCACATCATCCGATAACCTCTTTTGTTTCAGGCAATTCCTCTGAGTCGGTTAGCTCATCTGATGGATCTTGTGATTGGGAGATTGCAAGATAAATCGAGTCAAGTTAGAAAATATGCAGTACAACTCATCAAAGCATTTCTTTGTGGAAATCCATTTGCTGCGAAGGTAAGTTAAAGACCCATTGTCAACCATGGTCCTTTGTGCGCCAAATTAAGAGCAAGACAAAGAGAAGCTAAGCCAAAAACGACTTTCAGATTATACGAAAGTCGACTTTGGCGCCACAAAGGATCATGGTTAGCAATGGGTCTTTAATGGCATATAGCATGATTTTGACTTGTATTCTTTGGAAAATTTGCATTAAAATCAGATTAAGCCAAATGAAGATTTGTGACGGAATACACCGATTGAAAGATCACATTACGAGAATATGGAGCAAATAAAAAAAAATCAAATCCCAGCTTAATTGAGAAAACATGTCAATGATTTAGTTAAAGTCTCAGTGGACCGATGAATTTTGATTTTTAACAATTAGTTGTAATGTTTAAACTAAACTTTTAAATGTTGATGACCGCATTGCTGAATGTGTTGTACTCAACCGTTAATCAGGAGTGTTGAGCATTGTGAAACTCTTTGGTATGAATTTGACAGAAATTGTAGTATTTTACTTACAGCTCGTTACGTTTAAAGTCAATCGACATGAAGTCTTTACTTTGCGTTTATTCTAATTTATTGTTGTCAATTAACAGCTTTCTCTGGAAGAGATGAAGAAAAGTCTAGAAAAAGAGAAAGATAAACTTCAGTCACTTTCTCCTGAGATGCCCGAGAGCCAAGGTATGTAAAAATATGTACTATGTACTCGTTCGCATCGGGCCTCATTAATGTGCGCGAGTGCACGAGCGCCGCTCGCAGGCACAAACTATCGTTACACATTCAGTTGCTGACATCTTTACTCTATCAAGAGAGATTTGATTGCAGGCACATCTTTCCCAATCATTTGCTCGCAGGCACAGAATATTTTTTTAATGAGGCCTGGTTCGCATTCCAAAGTGATACTGCTTGTTTTGATCTGCAATTTTAACGTGCAAGTCTTTGCATTTCTCTAGAGATAAGTGCTTTTACCCTCCTCCCACGTTAGTTTTGATGTCAATCAACTGTTTGTTTTCTTTGCCAAGCCAAACAAGATTGATAGGGGGAGGGGGAGAGAATAGTTTAAAAACGTGAAAGAAGAGAGGGTTTCACTAATTTTGTAAGAGACTGTTGGGCTGGGAAGCTCTTTACGGTCATTTGAATTTTGTAGTGGACAAGAAAATGTAGGAATTGTGAAAACGGCAACATCAACTCCGAAATTAGAATTGCTTTATGTGGAACTGAGTTGCATCCAACTGCTTTGATGTTTGCTATGTTTGATACAATCTTTATCGAGACATTCACATATTTTCCCCCTGTTTTTTCAGAGTGACCAAGAACATCGCATGTTTTAATTTTTGTTGGTGTTTTACGACCTTGCTAGGCGCTTCATGTTGAGAATATTTGAGGTAGTAGGCACTAAAAGCTACGTTTTATTTCTCATAGAGCCAGTCGACAAATGGGCGAAGATCGCACCAAATCTTTTCGAAGCTTTGACAGAAGTGCAGAATTCAAGTGAGGATATTGATACCGGTATGGACATAGCAGATGATACTAGCGTTGATCAAGTAATTGAAACTATTTTGAAGACATTTTACAAGAAAATAGAAGATGGAAGATTGAAAGATGCAGTAGCTGTATTTCAAATGGCTGAAACAAAATGGCCGGAACATTTTTCCTTTCCAGGAGAAAATGAAGACGAAGTCTCCAATGGTAAAGAAGCAGAAAATACGTGAGTTTCGTTTTTTAGATATTTAGCAAGTTGATTTTTTCATTTGTTATCTATCATGTTTCGAATATTAATAGAGTTGTGAGGTTCTCACAAGGCCATCTGAAATCATATGCCATTTAATTTCTTTGTGATACAAGACCTTTAACATGATTTTACCCGGGGGGGACATGGCCCCCCCCCACTTGAATCATGAACTATAGCTCTTCGCTGAAAAGAGCTAAAAGGAGTAGATTTCGAGAAAGAGCAGACAACCTTTAATACGTAAAACCCTGCCCAAACGAGCAAACGTCGTTTGCTAAACTTTTGAGATTTGTTTGCCAAGCAAACTGTTTGTCCGTTTGGCCACATCTCAAACACTGTTTGTCAAACTTTTTTGCTTGTGGCAAGCAGAAAATGGTTTTGAACTATTTCAAAAACCTTACCCAAAAAATCCTACCCGGTGTCCCAAGTAAAAGGTAACAGATTTGATCAGAGCTAGCAATGCGAATTTAGCTCCAATCAATTCGCAATAAATTTTAAACAAATTCTGGAAAGTTTACTTGAACATAGATACCTTGCTGGTTGATTTTTGTGCTTCGAAAGTTGAAGTATTAATCTTGAAAGTTTAAGTTTGCCTTCACCTCCAAACCAGAGCTTTGCCGCTTTGGCCTAAGCAAATTCTTGAAAGGCAGTGAATAAATCAATAATAGCCTTGATAAAATTTGAACAAATATGAGATCATATTATATGGTATTTGCTAGAGTTCACCTATAATGCATTTCTTAATTTTTCTGGAATTTTGATTCTTAATTTCGATGTGCTTCAGGAATTTGCTTAGGCCAAAACGCTAAAGCTCTGGTTTTGAGGTGGAGTCAAATTTGAACTTTAAAGAATAATATTTCAACTTTGGAAGCACCAATCTCAATATACAAGGTACCTATGTTCAAGTTAACTTTTCAGGATTAGCTTAAAACTCACTGCAAATTGATTGGAGCTAAATTGGTATCGCTATCCCTAATCAAATCTGTTACCTTTTATTTGGGACACCCGTTGCTCCTTCAAACAATTTTCAAACAATTTTTGCGACGTGACCAAACGGAAAAAACAGTGCTTGGCCAGCAAATCTCAAATGTTTGGTAAACAATGCCTGCTCGTTTGGCCAGAGCTTAAATTAAGGATTTTTCTTGGTTGTATTTTGTCCAATGATTATCAACATAGCTTCCAAATCTTCGGCATCTTTAAAAAACATTGCACGGATGGGTAATTCATCTTCTGTTTGATTTAATGGCTTGAAAGGAACTTCAAGTACTTTGCTATAATCCTATATGTAGCCTTTCTGATATCTCGATTATTTTCAGAATTACAGCGTCTTCTTTGCTTGGGCCAGTTTTGAGAATGTGACGTTATCAAATTGCTAAATCGTTACAGATTTCTGCTTACAGCCATATTATAGACCGTCATAAACTATAGTTTTTTTTGAAGATTGTAACGTTTTTCATATTATAATTTAGGATCTACGATTATTTTAATTTTTAAAAACTTTTTACTGTTATTCTCAAAATAATCAAGATATTAGAAATGCTACATATAGGATTATAGCAACGTACCTGAAGTTCCTTTCAAGCCATATAATCAAACGAAAGATGCATTAACCATCCATGCAATTTTTTAAAGATTTGGAGGCTATGCTATGACTATATGTTGTAATTATTGTTTGCTTAATTTGCAGTGACACTGAATCAGAACCGGTAAACATGGTCAACAAAGCAGTTCTCGTCAGGAAAATGAACATTTTTGAAGCAATTTACAAGAGTAAGCAAGTGTAGCTTATGATTTGGAAGTGTTTTAAGCTAATTTTTAAGACTTTAGTTATTTACATTAGGCTACACTGCGTTTTCATCGACTTTCCCATCTAAAACTTCCGTCATCAACACTTCAGTCGCACTGACCTCCCGACTAGACTTTTTAAATCAGCTAGGGACATGTTTTTCGATAGATATAGTTGATTTTTCGAATTACTCTTCGATATTTCCAACACGAAAACACAACTCCCCATACACTCACCATACAAAACACACGACCTCGGCTAGGTGGTTAACTACAAGTCCCTGTATGCATTGCGCACCGATCTGGTGAGGATGTAATTATGGGAAAGGCCTATTACGTTGGGGAAATCAGAAAGCTTTTTAAGGCTGTGCAACCCCTTGATGTTTCTTAAAGATTGTTCAACCATATCCTTTATTTTGACCCTCCCAATGATATGTAAATTGACGATTCCAGTTCGTGGGACTTGTGTCCGCTTTTGGTTATCCTAACTAACTGATAACTCTGTGCTTTTTTCTTCAGAATTTGACGAGGTAAATCGAATGGAACGTGGAGAAACCCAAAATATTGAAGGAAGTGAATCACAGTCAAGTGGAGATGGAGAATCAGAAGAATTGAAAAACCAGAGAATCGTTGTCAAATATCTTGAAGTGAGTTGCTTTCAAACAAGCACAAAGAAATATTTCCGACAGAAAATTCGTTTCAGTTAGTAANACACGACCTCGGCTAGGTGGTTAACTACAAGTCCCTGTATGCATTGCGCACCGATCTGGTGAGGATGTAATTATGGGAAAGGCCTATTACGTTGGGAAATCAGAAAGCTTTTGAAGGCTGTGCAACCCCTTGATGTTTCTTAAAGATTGTTCAACCATATCCTTTATTTTGACCCTCCCAATGATATGTAAATTGATGATTCCAGTTCGTTGGACTTGTGTCCGCTTTTGGTTATCCTAACTAACTGATAACTCTGTGCTTTTTTCTTCAGAATTTGACGAGGTAAATCGAATGGAACGTGAAGAAACCCAAAATATTGAAGGAAGTGAATCACAGTCAAGTGGAAATGGAGAATCAGAAGAATTGAAAAACCAGAGAATCGTTGTCAAATATCTTGAAGTGAGTTGCTTTCAAACAAGCACAAAGAAATATTTCCGACAGAAAATTCGTTTCAGTTAGTAAATGTGTGAATGATGTTGAAGATGATAGAGACTTGATCTCCAAGCTAACGTTTTTACTACTGACCCAAAGAATATTGCATATTTGTTGTCCAAACTAGGAGCTGACTGTCTTGAGTCAAATGCTGGACGTATATATACTTCTTAATCAAACTGAAAAATGATCTTGGCGAATTAGTAATTTTAATTTATCCGAGAATTTACCTTTAAAGTGCTTATGCTGCTACATAATCCTTTTTTTGATCGAAGGGTATGCCCTTTGTTCTAATGCCACCTTGCATGCAAGTCCGTCAAATAAAGAAATCTTTAAGAATAATTACTCTGGCTGCAAATAATATCTAGGGTCTCAAAAATATTTGCCACGCCCAGCCGCTAAAGATACCGTTACTGTCAAACGTGATACTTGATAATTCTTTACACATGTGACACTTCAGTGCTAATTTGATTCGCTGAAAGCTGATAGCTATTTAAAATTGCAAATGTCTTCGTTTGGTCCGGAACTTTAAAATCGGATCATGTAACGGAACCATTTGCTAACTATTTTGTATTTAGAACTTGATATTTAGAACTTGATCGTGAGGGCTTGTTTTTTGGTGTCATTCAACCTTTTCCATAAACTAGCATTAGAAATGACATTTAATCAACTTAATCTTTCCTTCCAGGAGAATCCACTCCCAGGTACATAGCTTCGTTGGGATAGCGAGGACGTAAATAGTCCGTGGTTGCGGGTTCGAATCCCGCTCTGGTCGTTGTAATTCATCACATTTTTCTCTTCAAAACCTTGACCTTCCCTAATCCTGCTTTCCTATTAGATATATTCTTTCTTTTCATTCTAGGATTCTGTGAAATTTGCCACACAGATGCAAGAAGCCGTCAAACTTCTTTGCCAGTTGCTGGGTTCAAAGACGAACACAGATATTTTGGAAACAATCGAGTTCTTTATTTCAGCCAATGAATTCGGCCTCGCTGATGCTCAACATGGAATTCGAAAAATGCTTGCTCTTGTTTGGTCACGTGATAATGTTGTGAAGGAGGCTGTTGTGAATGCGTACAAGAAACTGTACATAGAACAAAGAACTGATAATCAAAGGTAAATTCTGTCTCAAATTAGGTGTCACGTGAGATTTGCGATAACGCAAAATTAGTCATGCAAAACACTTCAATTGTTGTTATTCGCAGGCATGTTCACGTGACATCTAATTTGAGACAGACTATAGATTCTTGTGACTTTTAACACTCTCGTGGCTTAGACTATTGGTAATCCATTTTGCGAGAGTTAAAATTTCACTCATTTCATTCACAAACATTGAAATTCGCGAGTTACACGGTTTTCCTCCAAATTAAAAAAAATTACAAGTCAAGCAAGGTTACTCATATTGTCAAATATATAGTTTGTGCACTAATGATTGACATGATCGTTTTGTTTCCATTCTAGGAATTTTGCCTTGTCTGTTGTACAAAATATTACTGCTTTGACATACGGAGCGACACTTGGAGAACTTACCTCACTTGAAGAATTGGTAAGTTTAGCAAGTGATGATTTTTTTACACTTTACCCTGACCCTAGGTTTTCCTCTCATAAATATATTTTCAAGCAAAATCGCCCATTAGTCTAGAACGGTATGAAATATTCTAGTGAAATATATTTTTATATTTAAACTGGCCCTTCTTCCAAAAAATGGTCGATGACACATTGTAATCGTTGCGTAATTCTTGATTGTAAATTTCGGCCAGTATGCTGAGACTGTTTTTGGGTCATTCAGATTAACTACTTTCTATTTTATGCCTGCCCTAGTTTTTAATTTACTTGTACATTGTCTCACCCCCATAGCTTAAAGAATTATACCAGATGAACCTGATACCAGAAAATGTTCTGCAGTTATTATGGCAGAGATTTTCATTGAAGGTAAGCGATTATTTTCTACCTATTGATTTTTGCATTGTCATTTTGAAATGAAATGGATGTTGGTGCATGTCAATGGCAACTCGTACTCTTCGTTGAAGACACTGTATTGTGGTAGTTTTTTCTTACTTAGTTACTTAATTCGGTTAATAGAAAATATGGCAGTTTATACAACCCAAGCTACCACAAGAATTTTCTCTACGTGTTTATATGTGACGTCGGTCTGCGTGAAATTTGAGGATAGAGTAGTATGGAGATTTACTGCTCTCTGACGTAACGACAATCCAACGTTGTGATTGGCTAACTCCGCATGCTGTATGAATCGCCATATAATAATGCATGCTCATCAACCCAAATTTAAGGTAATCTGCAAATTATTAGGAACTTTACAATTCAGATAACCAAATTTTGAAGCAGTTGGCGTTGAGGACAAACGACGCTGTACAGAACTAACGAAATTTCTATGCAGTCATGGCTTATATTTGGGTAAGATTTCCCCTATTTAAACTGCAAACTCAACGCCACACCAGGCTTTTCTGAAAATTTTTCTTCATGCTGCACAACCATCCGCAATCGTTTCTCTTAACGCCCAACTTGATATTTTTAGATACCACAAACAACACCATTAGAAAGCCGATCAGCCATACTCCTATTGGGTATGTTTGCAGGGTACGTATCTCAATCTCATAATGACTTTGGCTGAATAGACACTTTGACAGTTTAAATAACATTTCTACGACGACTAAAAAATTGTGAGACTAAAAACGCAATCTTTGAGTGTTGCACAATAAACATCAGTATGTATGAATATGATGAATAGTTGAAAAACTACAGCCTCACTAACGTCTGAACTGTTTTAGAACGTCTCTTTACTGAAAAGTCGTTAGTTTGTATCGAGTAACAGACCCATAGGTAAATGTTTTCGAGTGACATTTATTGCAGCAATTTATTTGATTTTATTGTATACAGAGCGAAAGATATTTTTTTTCTAATTTTAGGTGAAGATTTTTGTGATTTATGATCTTATTATGATTGATGATTATGATTATGATTATGATTTTTGTGATTTATTATGTGTGATTTTTAACAGATGTAGTCAGCAAGAGGAATGATTCCGTTTTTACCAATTTCTGGATCTTCTTTTTCTTACTGTTTTAGGGCAGAGAGTTCAATTGTAAAAAGCAATGTTGACATTCTGGTAAGCAATGGATTAGGACCACGTGCTCATCAAGATTTCTTATTGGCATTCAACACATGCTCTGCACTACTTAAAATCACCAGTAAGAGCAAGGTACGTAACGAAGGACTGAACTATTTGATATGTCTCATGTAGTTGGTGGCGAGCAGGCCATTAGGATTAGCATTTTTAGTCAATTTCTGCGATACCTTACAGAATAGCTTTTATTTTGAAATCGCCTACCAGCACAAATATCTTAACTCTATTTAGCAATTTTCATTCAGATTATGTCTCAACAGTTATCGATAAAGTTAGATATGTTCATGAACAAGGGGAATGGGCAAAGGTTCATTTTTGGAACGTTATTTACCTATATCTATTGTCTTTAAAGTTTTGGATCTTATCTGTTAGAACATTTGGTTGTACGAAAACAAAGTGTTCTATTTTTTTATTTGTTCATAGAAAGCCGGAGATTCGGAGAAGGAGCCCTTTAGATTTCCAGAAGATCATGCAATAGTTGAGAAGCTGGAGATCATACTCGTCAGAGGTAACTACTTCCACCGTATTTTCAACTAACTTTAGTAACAATATGAGAGTGCTGTCCACTAACTATCCTTTAGTAACAATAACTTTAGTAAGAGTGCTGTCTAATCAAAATTCTCCAGAGATAGTTCTACACTGGTTTTTTAGCTCTATCAGTTTATGAAATTTATCCAGAACGTTTAGTTCCTCTTTAGAAATAACCAAAGGATGACATGGATTGCCGAACTGTGACGACTCCAGAAATCTTACCGGGGGAGTAAAAAACTTGTTTGAAAAGTGTTTGAAAAAATCATAATAATTGGATTTTCTACATATCGTAAAATTTCTTTTTGTGACTTTTTGCCAAAGATGAAATTGATTTGCCTATCCTAGTAACATCTTTAGATTAGCTTTCTGCATTTTTGTGCTATCAAACTTTGAAGATGAAGTTATAAGAAATGATTATAAAATTTTAGAGGCAAATGGAAAATTTCCCAAGCTTTTTAATTACCGTATGTATATTCATAAGATTAAAATCATCAAATAAGGAATAATTTATTTTTCTTCATTTCATTCTTGCAACCACAATAATTGCCACGTTTTTGGAACACTTACGACTTTCATGAAATCNTTCAAACCGACGACTCTTTTCAACACTAAATTTATCAACTTTTGTATTTGTTTGCATAGGTACTTTTTAATCATTCTTACACTTGTATCTTGATTTTTTAAAGATACGTATAATGCTTAAAACTGTAAATCTAAGTAGCACTATGGAGGACCATGCAAATGGATAATGTGTTATTATAATATCTTGTCATCATATCATATAACAAGCTGATTTGCTCAGTTCTTCTACTAAAAAATCAACGAATATATAAGTAGCTTTCTTAGCTGATTCTACGATGGTAATTTGATTTCTTCTATGGTGTCCTTAAAGTTGCATGCAGCACAAAAATATAAATTGTCGTCTTTATTTTGCAGGGCAGAACTTGCTGGCAATTTTCAGTCCATTGCTAATCACGATTTGCAGTAATCCAGCAAAATATACAGATCAAGAGTTAAGAGCTGCTGCCTGTCTTTCGTTCTCAAAATTCATGCTTGTCAGGTAAATTTAAATTTCGAAAACTTCTGTTTAAGGAGTTATAATTAAAAATAGCCTTAGATAACGGACTCATCGTAATAAACCCACACACGCAACGTTAGACACTGTAATCTATGGAAGAAAACCTGTTAACTCCTGTAAAAGAATAACAACCAAATTAACCTGTAACCAGGGAGAAAACTGTAAATCCTGCAACAGAAACAACGAATTAACCTGAAACCATGAAAGGAGATTTATCATTACTTGTTTGCTGTCAGGGAAAGCATAGTTGGAAATGTCATGCTTTGGTTAGATTAATTTTCGGCAGACGGCAACTTTGCCACTAGTGTCTTTCAGTTTTCAACTTTGGTAGAAGCATTAAGTCTGTCTCAAATTAGATGTCAGATGAGATTTGCCATAACGCAAAATTTCTCATGCAAGCCTTTTTAATTGTTTTTATTAGCGGATATATTCACCTGACATCTAATTTGAGACAGACTTTAATTGTATGTGCGGCCTTTGTTTTGAAACGCCTGAAGATCTTCATCATCTGTTATTTTGTTTGTGAGCTCGGTATAATAAGTCATTTATAAGAAATAATTATAACAGAAAGTTGAATTAACTTTCAGTTCCAGCAATTTTGGAGAGTTTTCATGCAAATTTGACTGATACGAAAAACAACGACACGGTCATCGTGTAAGTTGAATGAGGTGCTGGTAAAACAGTCGACACTCAGCCATGTCTTATTACGATTCTTTCAAATGAAGTCTGATTAAATCATGTTTTCGGTCACTGGTGTTTTGAGCCAATGATTTGATGAGATCCCGTGTGTTATATGACAAATTGTATTCAGGCAGTTTCATACCTATATTTAAGTTTCAAAAACCATAATTTAAAACACACTTACACTGTAATAATTGTTCTCAGAATTTTCGCTGCCCTCCGGCAGCCTCCTCAGTGAGAATTAAGTTCGAGCGTTTCGTTCTCTTAATGTTCGTTCGTTCTGATTAAATCGTTTTCTTGATTGCACAAACAACTTTTGTCGTCAACTGGGAATCTGACCAAAGCTTTGTTTTCTTTTTCTAGCACGGAATTTTGTGAACCTAATCTACAACTGCTTTTTACGATACTTGAGAAGGTACGTGCATACAACACCATACCATTCTTCCATCTAAATAGATATCAAACTGCTTTTAAGTACCGGGTGTCCGAAAAAAAAGTATACAGATTTGGTCAACCCTAACGATCAGAATTTAGCATAAATCAATCCGAAATCATTTTTAAAACATTACTCGGTAGTTAACTTGAACATAGATACCTTGTTTGTTGACATTGGTGCTTTGAGAGTAGAGATATAAATCTTCAAAGGACAAATTTGCCTCCACCTTCAAACCAGAGCTTTGGCGTTTTGGCCTAAGCAATATCTTCAATTTGTTTCACTTAAAATGAATAAAATTTACTTTGGAGCTCCCTTGATGATAAGTGTCACGCAGATTATATTTTGTGAAACGCATTTGTTGTGCAGTTTTTAATTTTTCTCCTCCTGGTTTAAATTTTTCCAAGTCTTTTGTTGATTTATTCGCTGTGCTTTAAGAATTTGCTTAGGCCAAAACGTGAAAGCTCTGGTTTGGAGCTGGAGGCAAATTTGTACTTTGAAGATTAATACATCTACTCTCAAAGCACCAATGTCGACAAACAAGGTATCTATGTCCAAGTTAACTATCGAGTAATGTTTTTCATGCTAAATTCTGATCGTTAGGGTTGACCAAATCCGTATACTTTTTTTGGGACACCCGGTAGTGTAGTGGTACCAGTATACAGTTTTGCCTTATCCTAAATTCTCTCTGCACACAATACTGAAATTCAGTCGTTGTTACTTTAGAACAATTTGAGATTACGTTACCTAAAGACAGCTACTCTTAGATTTCATGCTTTAGATTAATTGATTTAAAATATGATCCACAAAAAATAGGGCTTTTGTTACATGAAAGTTCTATAAAATGATGAATTAATTCACAAAAAGTCTTGTTGATAACTTCGTGTAACTAATTTTAATTTTGGCAGAGGTTTCTTCGATGTAATCATATCGGCTTTTAGCCTTCCATTCGAGTTGTCGTCTTGTTAAAGTGAATGACCTGAGCTAAATGGTGTGATCTATAAATAGGACAAAAACACCATGCACATGCCATTTTTTCATTGACCTTGCTTTGTTGGTGCACGCGTCGAGATTATCACGTACAATAGGCTATTCATTGACCTATGAGATCTCGTCTTTTATATCATGTCATTCACTTTAAGTAACAACCGATGCGATTGTATCTATGTTTCAGTCTACAGAACCAATCATCAGAGCCAACACTATCATTGCACTTGGAGACTTAACCTTCAGATTTCCTAATCTTATCGAACCATGGACTGCACATCTGTATGGAAGGTAAGCATAAATTGCACTCTTGTTTGGCGGAGGTTGATAACACAGTACGCTACTAATATCGAATGAGCTAATTTATAAAGACAGCCGGTTTTTATCCTCGATACTCCACATGTGATTTAGATACTGTTGCGAAGTTGAATAGGTAAACTAATAAAGTTGAAAATTGACAGTCTTGTTTATTACAGGGTCGACACGATTGAGAGAAAGGTGACGGATGGGAAAGTCATTGAACGACATCATGATTTTTTCATGCCCCGGTGGATTTGTTTCCCCTAATGATACAGTAATTAATCAGAATTTTAAACACCTAGAACTGAGCTAAACAATATCCAATGATGGTCAAATTAACGAAACTGAAATTCAGTTACTGAATTGCAGCGGATAGGCTAACTTTGCTCGAGAATTTGGTTTTTGCATAGTGTAGAAAATGCTGTGTCTTCAAAGGCATTTCTTTTCCCGTTCCTCTGGGACTGTGAATAACATCTTTGTAATCTGAAAATTGTGGTTAGAATTGTTCATGTAATTGATGCATCAGTTTTGCTACAAACTTTTATCGCTGTTATGCGATATTAATTCAGAACCGTTCAATTTTCTTTTTACAGGCTGAGTGACGAGTCAGTCAAGGTCAGACAAACAACAGTAACCGTATTAACTCATTTGATTCTGAATGATATGGTTAAAGTAAAAGGGCAGATATCTGAAATGGCACTTTGTCTTGAAGATCAAGAAACGAGGATTGCTGACTTGGCTAAATTGTTCTTCTCTGAATTTGGGCGAAAGGTAAGCAATGATAACATTTTGTTAAAACGTTACAGTCGAAGTGTATACATTTGCATATAATGATAGTTAAAATCATCCATAAGGATTTGCTAAATTTCCTAGAATATCACAAGTCAATTACTGTCAAATAAAAGACAGTTTAAGAATCGTACAAGTAGCAAATTGTTTAAAACCCTGGCAAATGAGCAAATTTTGTTTTCAAACTTCTGTGATTTGCTTGCCAAGAAAATATTTGTCCGTTTAGCCACCCCCATCANATCTTTGTAATCTGAAAATTGTGGTTAGAATTGTTCATGTAATTGATGCATCAGTTTTGCTACAAAATTTTATCGCTGTTATGCGATATTAATTCAGGACCGTTCAATTTTCTTTTTACAGGCTGAGTGACGAGTCAGTCAAGGTCAGACAAACAACAGTAACCGTATTAACTCATTTGATTTTGAATGATATGGTTAAAGTAAAAGGGCAGATATCTGAAATGGCACTTTGTCTTGAAGATCAAGAAACGAGGATTGCTGACTTGGCTAAATTGTTCTTCTCTGAATTTGGGCGGAAGGTAAGCAATGATAACATTTTGTTAAAACGTTACAGTCAAATTGTATACATTTGCATATAATGATAGTTAAAATCATCCATAAGGATTTGCTAAATTTCCTAGAATATCACAAGTCAATTACTGTCAAATAAAAGACAGTTTAAGAATCGTACAAGTAGCAAATTGTTTAAAACCCTGGCAAATGAGCAAATTTTGTTTTCAAACTTCTGTGATTTGCTTGCCAAGAAAATATTTGTTCGTTTAGCCACCCCCATCAAATATTGTTCGACAAACTTATTTGGTTGTAGAAAGCAGAAAATGTTTTTAAAGTTTCAAAAATGTTACCCATTAAATTTTGCTTAATTCTTGAGAAAACGTTGTTTGGCAAACAAATCTCAAATGTTTTGCAACTTGCGAGAATGTTTGCTCGTTTAGCAAGGGCTTCAGTTACATCTCCACTAAAAATCGTCGGTTTCATAGCATAGGTTGCAAATCTTTAAAAAGGTCGGTTTAAAATTCTATGACGTATTTCTTTTAATTGAATGGCTAGAAAGGAACTTTAGCTACTTTGCTATAGTTCTACCATTGGACTTTTCAAAAATCTTCAATATTTTCAGAATTAGAGGGTTTTTCTTCTTTTTTAAGAATTCAAATTTTTTTTTTAAACCTAAAAACATCGTAATTTCTAAACTTTTTGAGTAAAGATAGAATAATTTTCAAGAAAACCATAGTTTATGAATGTCTACAATATGGTATGAAGCGAAAGTCTTTCACTCTTCTGGTTTACGATTTAGAAATTTGATGACGTCACATCCTCAAAAGAGTTGAAATATAACATGCGCTGTAATTTCGAAAATTTTTGCAGATTTTAGGAAAGTCCAACGGTAGAATTACAGCGACGTAGCTAAAGTCTCTTTCAAGCCATTCAGTTCAAAGAAATAGGTCATAAAATTTTACACCGATCTTTTTAAAGTTCTTTAAAGATTGGGAACCTATATGGTCGGTTTCATACATAACCAGTGACCATTGGAATGAGACTTCAAAGAAGGCTAATATATTTACACATCCAGTCCTTCTTAAGGTTTTCTCAACCTTGGATGGTTCATCTTTGCCTTTAATCATTTGCCGTATTTTTGTCCCGAACCTACCAATATTTCATATTAAATCTGGGTAAAAATACGTGATAAATTTGATATATTCAGTATTGCTCTCCCTCAACTACGATGAAGTGTATTTGCCGTGTTCATTTCTCCTCGCCTTCTTCAGTTAAGGCATATTTTCCGCTAGCTCTGTGCCCAGTTACATTCCGGCTCACAAGCAATAGGTGGCGACTTTCTGGCCTGATTCTCTGGATATCTAAGGCTATTTTGCCTATAACGCATTATTCTTATTCTTTGCTTGCAGGGCAACGCTTTGTACAATGTCTTGCCTGATATCATCAGTCGATTGTCTGACCCAGATAATGGGGTGGATGAAACGAAGTTCAGAAATATTATGGAGTAAGTATCTTTCCATGATGTTATAGTCCAAATACTTCTTATTTATTTGAATCTCTAAATAACCTCTACTTGTATAAGCGTTGCTTCCTGCCAAAGACTGTAATTAATCGAATGCCTCTCCTGAGGCATGCCGCTCGTTTATGCTTAGGTATTTTCCCTAATGAGAGGACTCCGATGCCTTGTAGTGTGATTTGAGCACAGTTCCTCTATTTCAGGTATCTGCTGCAATTTATTCAAAAGGACAAACAGGCAGAATCGTTGGTTGAAAAACTTTGTCACCGGTTTAGAGTAACGAGGTAAGCAAAGCCAGAAACATCAGAGAGAGAGTCAGCTGATTTTGTTTGAAGACAAGTTGTCGCTCCATCAGTGATAGATTTTGCTTTACTTTTTCCATGTCCATTTTAATCTTCTCGTTTTGTCGATTTACGAGGTCATAACGTTCATAATATGGGACTAAAACAGCATAAAATAACAGCAACTTTTATAATCCATGAATGAACAATTTGACGAAAAAATCAAGCAATAGCAGAAAGAGACCTTTTTGCTATTCTACGAAAGATTCTGAATCGAACGATATTTTCATACACTTTGTAGAATTTTCGAGTGTTCACAATAGTGACAGAAGCTCTAACACCACGCAATCGAACCTTTCGTATAGAAATGTATAAAAATGTCACTCGATCCAGACCCTTTATAGAATAGCCAAAAGGTCTATTGTGCTATATTTTGAAGTATTTTTCTCTCTCGTATGTTTTTGATGGGTTTTTGAAACCATGTTTGGCATAAGGATATCTTGATGATAGAAAATGGATAATGAAAGCTCTTGCAAAGCTTCGAGGCCAGACCTTGAGTTTGTGTTGGTCCTTTGGGTTTAAACTAATGTATGTGGTATCTTTTTCTCTCATTCGAACTGTGATTCGTTATTGCTTTAATCAATTCGAACTGTGTTTCGTTGGTTGCTTTAATTGACAACTTCCTTCACAGCACACCAAGACAATGGAATGACCTCTCTTATTGCTTAGCTCAACTGCCTTTCAATGAAAAGTGTTTCAAGAAATTGCAAGAAAACTTTGCCTGCTTTCAAGAGTCACTTTCTGATGAAAAAGTTTATGGTTGTTTCACAACGATCATCGCCAAAGCAAAGAAATTTATAAAGCAAGACTTAAAGGTGGGAATTTCTGGTGAATACTTTTATAAATCATTGAAATTCCTTGCCATCAGCTTGTATCTGGCTATTACCGTAAAAGCCAGATGCCCCCCGAGGGGCTTATTTGATTTCAGAGACTCCAGAGGGGGGCTTAAAAGAGAGGGGGGCTTATTAGAGAGGGTGGCTTATTCACAAAGTCAGATGACAAGGCTATAAACGATAGCTTTTAGGTGTTTTACCTCATATTTTGCGGAGTCAACATGCATTTTTACAAGTCAAATACACAAATTCAACGCAGCTTTAATCCCAAACCATATAAAAATTAACATCCAAACTCGTTTTATCTAGTAAACGGAAAATCTTCGGTATTCTTTCGCATTTGATATAAGTGGGGGGG
>REGM01000107.1:397954-426717 GCA_004194415.1 Aurelia aurita | reverse complement strand
AGGAGACGCGTGGATTGCTTGTTGAAAAATATTGCGGTCATAGGTTGGGGTTATTAAGATTAAATTAGCCGCGATGTTTTGGAGCGGCTTCCTGTTATTTTGTAGCCACTTGCGGTTGACCCGGCAGACGCTAATAGAGTCGATGGGCTGATTAGCGTCTGCCGGGGCAAGTGGCTACAAAATAACAGGAAGCCGCTCCAAAACATCACGGCTAATTTAATCTTAATAACCCCAACCTATGACCGCAATATTTTTCAACAAGCAATCCACGCGTCTCCTTCCGCCCATGTTTAGATTTCCCATACTTTGCTAGGCAATTTGAAACTCACGAAATCACATCTGTCCACATTTTCAGCTTTTTTAGTCTATGATTGATCACCTCACGAAAAACTTCTTTCTGAGGACACTAACTTGTGAAATATCATTTTATTTCACATCTCTTTGCTGAAATATTAAAAGGAGCATCTTATGCAGTAACTATCTACCGAGTTTGTCAAAACTTCGACCAAATTTTATCTTCAGATCATTGACAGCAAGCACTACTATCCTTTAGGGAGAAAAGACAAATTATATTTTTATCTTTTTTTGTGCAAAGACATTTTGGCGTAAAAGTTTCGAAGAAGAGATATAATGTAAATTTCAACATTCTATAATGAAAATTGTATGATCCTTCCAAAGACAACTTGAAGGAATCGTCCGCAACTCTAGAACAGTACACGTATTTTTTTTATAAGAAACTAAGAATTTGAGCCAGTACTTGAAAGTTTCTTAAAATTATCAGATTTTCAGTACTCGGAGTTTCTTACGAGTTTCTTACGACTTCCATAGCTATCTTCATTTTTACTTCCTGTTCCCTCGTGAACATTTCAAAACGAAGTTTTTGAAGCCTTTCCAATGTTTAGACATTACTCAAGTACCTTCCAAGTAATATGATACAGGAAACAAGTGAAAATAAAGTAAAAATATTCTAAGGATTTCTTTGACTTAAATAAATAGTTTCTTAACTAAATTTTTCCCAGTACTGGAGTTTCTTAACTTTTTGGCGATCTGAGAGTTGAGTTTCTTATAGGCAGTTTCTTATAAAAAAATACGTGTATGACCTAAATTTGTGAAATAAAATTTCAAATCTAAGTTAAATTTTATAGACACTGGTTCATATTCCATAATGAGATATTTTGGCAAGAGATACTTCTTTACTCACTCAGTACAATTCCCATTCATTGAGAATAGGGTTAGTCTAACTGGCTAAACATTTAGTTTACAGTTTCCTACCCTCTGGATAGAAGTTATGTGCAGGGCCAGCGATAACAAGAAAGCGTTAAAACAGCAGTCCCCGTACTCATTCTTGAATAACTGTTAAAAAAATTAAGATGGAAGACTTACTAATTTGAACGGATAAAGAAGATAAAATTAACACTTAAAAATTAGTCCATGTCTTGTCGTGTTCTGAAACCAGTCTCTTCTTCAATTTATTCAGCGTTTTGTAAATTTGTGTACGGAAAACAGTGGTGTTTGAACCCTGTTACGGACATACCCGTGATTTTGAATCGAAAGTATGTCAGTAACTTGCCAACGCGCTAATCAAGGTTGAACAGGTAACGCCCCAATAATCATGCGATCACTGATCACAGCGATCACAGTCTTTGATCTTTACAAGTCCTTGCTGCCTTGAAGTTGTCTTAGGACCTCTTATACAAAGCAGCTTAGGTACAGCTATAAACTTTATTTAGGAAGCAGGAATAAAAACGCTTCCAGTATGAATTCAGTTTTAAGAGTAGCAGAGTAAACAGAAGAGTGCATGATATACACCAATGACTTTGAATTAATAAAAATCATTCGAGGACCTGATAACTCGAGTTCCTAGAAAAGGGAGAGTTTAGGCTAACCACGAAATGCTTCTTGATTTTCTTTAGCGAGAAATAGCATCATGTCAAGGGCTGCGCAACGTAATTCAACTCATTTGAAAGAAGAAACATTTGACCACATTTTTCAAGAACCAGGTTAGATTTTATATCGCTAATAGTGTTCGATAAAACGATTTAGACCTTTTTCGATATGATCCCACAATGTTGCAAAAAACGATTAAGATGAAACGAAAAATCAAACATTTTACAGAAGTGGAGGCGTCCATTTCGAAAAAACGGCCTTGTTGTACAAATGTTTGCCGATTTTTGCACCAGAATTGTTCAACCTTCTGTTCCAAATCTCCCCTTTAACTTGACCGCATCAACGCAAAATGTATAATTGCTATCAAAACAAACTCTCTATCCAGTTCTTCCAACGTGCTATACAGTACTTCAAATTTTAAATAAAAAAGACATGCACTGTTGGCAAAGATGCAAAAAGAAACAACCTCGAACACAATTTTCACTTCTGAAAGTTAAATGGATGATGCCTTGTCTGTCACTTTTCTAAAATCACACATTAGTTGCTGTTTTAAGCAATGAAATACAAACAGAAAATAAATAACACCAATAATAATGCTCATGAAAAGCACAAAACAATCCTCAAATATCACTTACCATGTGACCTACTGCGCATAAACAAATGAATTCTAGAAAGGCTGGTCAACGATCAACTAATGAGGGTGCATGAAATCAAAAGCTCATTTGGCAGGAAGATCAAGCGTAAATATTTTCGTTTAGTATTAACTTCTTGCTTTTTTACATTTTTAAAGCAAATTATCATATTTGTGATGTTCTATCGTGAAGAAAATTTACATTACTGGCTTTACTTACAAGCAAATCACGGTTGAATTAATAAAACTTTTCTCGAGATATAATCACTCTAGTTGGTCTTCATTTGAAGATATGTTGCCTCAAGGAGATGGTTTGGATTGAACATTTGATTCACCAGGCAGTGCCACGATGAAGCTGAAAGCTCGACGCAAGACGGTGTTACAAGCATTGATTTTGACCTCGCTGTTTTGGGTGTCTCTTGATGTATTATTTTACGTGCATAAACAATCGCCTAATATCGACCTAGATGTCGTTGTAATAAACAAACAGAATGTAGCCAAGCCTGGTAGGAGTACTACGCCTGTGAAACCGTATTACAACAATGCTCAAATTAAATCAGAGAAACCTGGGACAGTCTCAATTAAACATCAAGTTTTTGATCGTTTTCCTGTGAATCTAAAGACTGAATTATTCCCTGAGTTAGTTATACCTAGCCTTGGAGATGAGGGCCTAAAAGCAAACTTGCCACCTGGACTGCAAGAATTGTCAAAGAAATTATTCAATAACCATTCGTTTGATTCAGTTTTGAGTGATCGTATTTCGTTGAACAGAAAGCTGCCTGATGCACGAGGAAAAGAGTGAGTTTGTGCCTTGCTTACATGTTTTTATAAGAAACAGTAAAGTTGAGACATTTTTCAGAACTGTTTCAATATTTTAGCCTCTCGATTTCGTGGGGGCAAAATATCTAAAGTAATGTCTGTCCAGATGTGTTTCTTGAAACACAAAATAGCATTTACTTAACAAAAGAGCCCTGCTATGCTCAAGTGTCAACTCGCGTCATTTTACAACATATGTTCCTACTCTTTTCATTATTCGATTGTTTGGTGCTAGAATATTTGCCAAGAAGCAAAGTTTTAGACAGAGTGGCTTTTGCGCATGTGCATTCGTTACATCCTTTAAAATTTGCTGCAAGTCTATACAAAAGATTATCCTGCCGTATAAAACATTCACTATTAGTGGTGACCGGCCATGCAAAAATCTGATATAATTTGCTTTCTTTCCCCTTTTCAGGTGCGAGGCTAAACACTCCAGCTATTCTCAAGATCTACCAACAACCAGTGTTATCATTTGCTTCCACAATGAAGCATTATCAGTTCTGTTAAGGACTGTTCATAGCGTATTAAGGCAAACTCCAGCATATCTCCTGTCCGAAATAGTTCTCGTCGACGATGCAAGTATTTACGGTAAGTCATTATGTTACATGCAACAATCTCAACTCATTTTAGGTGTGCATTGTGCATTTTGTCGTGCACATTCACTGGACTTCCCATTATCTCAACCTCGTAGTACTTTGAAAATCTCTAGAATATCTACGAAAAATAACGAAACAAATTTTGCAAATTAGCAGATCTGAACGAAGTCCAATTGGATGAGTGAATGACATCGTCAGAATTATTCTCACCAAGAAAGCAATTGTTCAGGCCACACTGTTCTGGTTTACAGTTTTTTTCTTTATTCATTAAAAACAAACAAACAAACTATTAAAAAAAACAAGATTACTAAACTACGTGCCGTCCATAGTCGGAAAGGATTTATTGTCAGCGAGTTCCCACCATGTATGACACTTACAATTCAATACAAACTATTCCAACCATAGTCGTAAGAGAGGGACAGCCCGGGAGCAAACAACTAGCCGTTGAATTCGGTGCTTTTAGGTTGAACGAGCAACATCAACAACCCAAAGGTGCACCCTCGTGCACTTTCGGAGGTCCAGGCTCGAGCAAAATTTATCAAGAGTTAACAGTTATGATGATGATACATACGAAAAGCCAAGGAAATTTTGAAATAACATGAACATTTAGATCATCTGCATGCCAAAACGATTTATCCCCAATGGAAGTTAAACAATCGATAAAAATTCAGCATGTAAAAGTTTAAAATCTATCTGCACCAAGTCATTTCTAATTCAAAAACATCGTTTTAAAGCTATACCCATTATCTTGCATTCTAGATTACACAGGTGCGCCTTTGGATGACTACGTTTCAAAATTAAATCAACATCCACAAGTCAGAGACAAAATCAAAATCATACGCAATAAACAACGTTCTGGTCTTGTACGATCACGATTACGAGGCGCAGCAAAATCAAATGGAGAAGTTCTTACTTTCCTTGATTCCCATTGCGAGGCTACCATGGGCTGGATCGAGCCTCTTCTGCAAAGGATAAAGGAAGATAGGCGAAATGTTGTTTGTCCTGTCATCGAGGTCATTGATGCAGTCGACTTTTCATATAAAGGATCTGCGTTGAAAGCTGTCACACAAGTTGGTAGTTTCACTTGGGACTTGTTCTTTACTTGGAAGGAGCTTTCACCTGAAGAGAGAAAATTAAGAATTGATGAAACTGAACCACTTAGGTAATATCTTACGCTTTGGCAACGTTACGGATACATTGGCAGAAAACCCCTTGTTTCGATACTATATTAAGTCTTTAAGCAGTAAACCATTTGATGGAAAAAATAAAGATGAATAATGTTTTGTGTCGCAAAGATGTCCCTATATTAGACCATGTTTTTTGTAAAGTGAACATAGAATGGGCTGTGAAACATTTATGTTCCCATTTCGCAAAGTCTCGCTTTAACTTTAACACCTCGTTAGGAACCTTGCGTCCATTATCTGTGCCTCGGGTCGGTAATCTATTTCAAACTTTTTGAAAGGTTTGGCAGAAGTTATCTCTACCCGTATAATAAGTTAGGTAGCAAGAAAATCACCTAGCTGACAATTTATTTTCGTTGCCAGCCTGAGGCATACGGTCCCTTATTTCCCCATAGGTTGGATAAATCAAAGATCGACTCAGTAAATTGTACAAGCCGCTGAAACATTGTCTGCAGTTTATCAGTAATCAAAAGTAAAAATACGTCCTTTAATGTTATAGGTCACCAACCATGGCCGGTGGATTGTTTTCAATAGACAGACATTACTTCTACAAGATGGGATCTTACGATCAAGAAATGGATATTTGGGGAGGAGAAAATCTAGAAATGTCCTTCAGGGTAAGTAACACAAATTGGGCCTTTCCTTGATTCTAAAGAACCACGCATCATACCGCCCCAAGACAATGAACAATGGGAAATATTTGCTATTTACAACATGAACATATAATACAATAATAATTGCAAATTACGTGTTCTAGCATCTATTTTATTGCCATGAGCCTCATAATGAGGCAAGTCCTACCAAATAGGTAAGCTGTAATGCGAAGTGAAGATTGGCTATTATGGTACGACTGTACTGACTAGATCGTAGACAACTCTGAGAGAAGATATTTCATTTATTTTCATACATAATGATACAGCTCCATGTTTCTCTGACATCCTGTCTGAAGCTGTCAGAAAATTAGAGGTTTGTGTTGAAATTAGGGGTGTGCGTATATCTCGCCAAAAAGGGGGCGCCAAACAGAGTTTCCATCACGAAAGGGGAACAACTGCCCTATTTGCCACCGGAACTTTTAAAACGTATATTAATAAAAACACCTTTATCTTCCCTAGATATGGATGTGTGGAGGCAATTTAGAAATCGTTCCATGCTCAAGAGTTGGTCACATCTTTCGGAAGGAGAATTCTCCCTATAATTTTCCTAACGGAGTTTCTAACACATTGGCAAAGAACTTCAACAGGCTGGCAGAAGTATGGATGGACGAATACAAAGAACTTTACTACAGGTAATTGAATTTTCAGTTTAATTCCGACCAGTGGCGTAACAGAGACGACCGGGGCTCTTAGGTACTTTTTAGGTAGGAGCCCTGTTATATCTAGAAGAACTAATTTTGTTATCTCAACACTGTAGAAAGAATCAAACAAAACATTGTGGGGGCCCCTAGAGGTCAGGGGCCCTTAGTTTCTTAACTAAAGGTAACTTCTCTGATTCCGACCATTTGCCTCGTTAATAAATATGCTAGCCACCGACACATCAGAACTGAAAAGATTGGAAGGGACGAATACAGAAGGAATTACTGTTCTAAAATGAGCAAGCTGCCAACAATTTTATCCTAAACCAAACCATTTGTTTTCCACTTTACACTTGTTAACATGGGCTTTGAAAAGGATTTGAAGATACACTAATCACAATAATTCGTTTTGGATGCCTGGCTGAAGTGATACCTGAAAACTATGTAAACATGCTTTTAGGAGAAGAAAACTTTATGCTGAGAATCAGACTTTTAAGCGTCACGATTATATTTCACCTTATCAAATGAAATTTAGAATATTTATTATAACTAAAATTTGAACATTTTTTACTCGAGCGATGAAAACATTTTGTTATTCCAACAGGCGAAAACCGGATGCAGACCGACTAATAAACATTGGCGACATCACAGAGCGTAAAACCCTTAGAAAGAAACTCGGCTGCAAAAGCTTCAAATGGTACCTAGGCACTGTATTACCAGATTTGATTGGCTCAGATTTGAGACCTCCAGCTCATGGTGAGGTAAGTGAAAACAATTATAAAAAGGTTTAATTACAGATGTTAAAATTAACTCACAAAGTTAGATCGAGGTAGCAAAATAGCCAACAAATTAGCTGACGCATTTGTGCATGCCTGGTTGACAATGGGGCTGGTTTATGTATATACCCTATTTATGATCGTTAAGGCTGTTTTCCAGTCAGTGGAATTTTCCGAGCGGGCGGAAATTCTTTTGTTTACGATAGAAAATGTCGCTTTGCAATTGAATAGAAATTTAAAGTTGGATGACTTTTGACTGTGTAAAATTCCGCCCGCTCGGAAAATTCCACTGACTGGAGACTGGCCTTTAGTGTCACTCTTTCAAAACAGCGTACGAGATTTTTGATAACTACGGGATATTTAGGGATTTTTCTTGAAAACAAAAGGACTCTTGCCAAATGCGTACGATATTCTTATGGAATGATATGCCCCTCGGGTTTAACTGTGAGTACTTTATTCGTTGTTGTANTCGTTAAGGCTGTTTTCCAGTCAGTGGAATTTTCCGAGCGGGCGGAAATTCTTTTGTTTACGATAGAAAATGTCGCTTTGCAATTGAATAGAAATTTAAGGTTGAATGACTTTTGATTGTGTAAAATTCCGCCCGCTCGGAAAATTCCACTGACTGGAGACTGGCCTTTAGTGTCACTCTTTCAAAACAGCGTACGAGATTTTTGATAACTACGGGATATTTAGGGATTTTTCTTGAAAACAAAAGGACTCTTGCCAAATGCGTACGATATTCTTATGGAATGATATGCCCCTCGGGTTTAACTGTGAGTACTTTATTCGTTGTTGTGAGGCTCGTAAGAATCACATTGTCCTTATCAAGAAACACGCTAACCTCATTTTTTCGTATCTAGTAGCTAGTAGAGGAACCCTTTCTAATCATTGCAATCGTCACTAATAGTGAAAATGCAACTCGTATGCATTAGAAAATGGTACATAGTTAAAGCTCTGCGATCTTTGCGATACTGACATATATCGAAATTTGTTTTATCAGATAAAGAATTTGGAATCAAACCGATGTATTGACTCAATGGGAACAAAAGCTAAAAAGTCAAACTTGAAGTTGTATACATGTCATGGCCTTGGCGGCAATCAAGTAAGTGAATACTGTTTACTCTAGCAGATCGAAAACATACCGGGGAGAAAATTATTTCATGTTTTAAAACTGCACTGTTTGAGGCAAAACCTTTCCCATTTTAGGTCTATAGCTTCGTAGGCACCCCAGAAATTAACTTGGAGAATGATAAATGCTACATATTTTCAGCCGTTTATCAAACATTTAAGAAACAATCTTCTTCAGAAGATTACTAGCAATTTTGGAGGGAAGTTTATGACGTGGTAGACTCTCCAATCAAAGTTAAAACAAAGGGAATCGCTGAAAAAAAGCGAAGGCTGCAATAATTCGATGGATGTGCATAAAATGATAATCCTGCAAACGATGAGCTTTAATTTACTTACTGGATTGAAAAAATTATTTTAGGCTAAATTTTTTGTTTTTCCACCCATGGAGTTGAATAGTTCAATTGTCATTTTCCAACAATTCAGCACAATCAATTAAAAAATCCCTTCCCAATAAATAACGCTCACCAAAAGATTTATACCGAAACAACATTAAATTAAGTTGTTGATGCAATCTTATATCATGTCTGCGATCTACCTGGCCTTCTTTTTATGTTTCAGTATTTCGTACTAAGTAAACGCGGTGAGATAATCTTCAACGATGAAAGTTGTATGGATTATTCAATGGACAGCAAATTAGATCGAATACAGATGTGGGAATGTCATGGCTTGAAAGGAAATCAGGAGTGGACTCACGATCGACATACAGTAAGAATCTTTCTTTTATTCAGACCATCTACCTCTCTCAGTTTACGGTCTGATACCTCAATATTTTATACACAAAAAGAAAAACAGAATAATATTTCATTTTTGATCGTTTCGATGCTAGCAGTATATTCGCTTCATTTTCATTTCATTTTCATTTCATTTCATCTCATGTTCATTTCATTTTCATTTCATGTTCATTTTCATTTCATTATCATCAGCTTTAAAAATTCATTTAAATAGTAGACAAGACTGTGCACTGTCTCTCAGACAAATTCGTTTTTCCACGTACTTCTATGCGGTGGAATAACGGTGACCTTTCTGTTTTCGCCTTAGTGTCACATTATTTTACGAGCTCAAAGATCGAATACGTTTTCCATTAACGGGATACGCTCTGTCGTTACAGCGGTTTCAAAGTTGCAGTCCCATATAGTATGCATTGCATCGGTATTGTTAGTTGATAATCTACATTTCTCCATTTCAGGGTCGCATAACACATGTTGTAACTGGTCATTGCTTAGATGTCGACGGTACGGAGGGATATTTAGTAGCAACCAAGTGTAATGGAAAACATCTTGGCTCTCAAAGATGGAAATTTGGAAAATATGGTGCTAAAATTTGGTAAAGCAGTCAAAAATCGGATGCTGCCTTTTGCGAATTAAATTGAACATAGTTTGTAAATATAGATATAGTATTTCTTAAATAGAATAGGATTATTACTCATCAATGCAGAACCGTTTTGGAGTCAATATGCTGTACAGCAGCCTTACAAAACGACGATGGCTCATTGAAATTATAAAAATCATAGCTCGATGTAGTAGTTCAGTTCTGTCTCCCTTCCGTTCGAATGTTCATTAAAAATAGGCATCCAGAATACTCTTTGGGAGCACATGAAATTTTATCTTGTATTTTACCAACTTTACAGCAGTTAAATTACTGTTCTGTCCTGCTACATAAAGGGTGCCCACAAGAATCTTTAAAAAATGCTAATTTGGTAGTCATTATTTCAAAAGTATCTAGCTTCAAAGGCTCGTACTTTCCAGGGACTTAAAAATCTCCGTCCTAAATTTCTCTTTCATTTCATGACAAGATGGCAAATGTAGACAAGGAAAATGCATACCCGAATGTTCAGTCCTCCTCTTTGCCTCGATTCTTGATGGCCTGCTGATAATCTTCAAACGTCAATAAGTTGCGCGATGTTTCTTCTATCGGTTTTAATCGTGGAAGAACAACAGCAACATAACCACCATTTTCTGGCTACAATTCGAAAATAATCTAAATATCAAATGTTTTGAAGTTTAAAAGTGTCAAAGTTCTATTAGCAATATTAGCTACTGTATATTAGCTATATCAGCATCTTGCTGTACAATTAACATCCAAAATTATTTCTTATCGAAGGATTTAAAAGAACAACATTGATACTTATCAAGATATTAAGTTTAACGAAATTGCATTGAAGTAAAAATTACTTAACAAGAAGTATAAACAATCTTGAAGCTGTTGGTTAGATTTTTGTAAAATTCAGCAATCGTTCCAGTCTGGTTCCCTGATGTCATTTTCGACTAAGGGGACTGGACTCCAGGGAAGAGGTCTCAAATGATGAGCTCTTCCTTCGATGTTGAGCTCTTCCTTCACCTTCACAATTCAACCCCTTTTCTTAACAAAAAAAACGCGTTTGTCTCCTCCGTAACATCGACGACTGGGAACCAGGCTGCAATCGCTCATTGCATCAATGGAACTTCCTCCTCTTATAGTTATTAGAATGAATTAAATCTTTCTACGATCTATATCCCTCCCTCGTTAAAGTATTTAGGTGAGCATAGGCTCCAAATCTTTAAAAAGGTCGGTGTAAAATTGTGTGACCTATTTCTCTGAATGGAATGGCTTGAAATAAACTTTAGCTAATTTGTAATAATTCTACCGTTGGACTTTTCAGAAATCTGCAATATTTTCAGAATTAGGGTGCTTCCCTTCTTTGTTAAGAATTCAAGAAAAATTTTGAAGAAAGATTAAAAACATCGTAATTTCTAAACTTTTTGAGAAAACAAAGAATAATTCTCCAGAAAAACATAGTTTATGAACGTCTACAATATGGTATCAAGCAAAAGTCTTTTGCTCTTCTGGTTTGCGATTTAGAAATTTGATGATGTCACATCCTTGAATGAGTTAAAATATTAAATACGCTGTAATTTCGAAAATATTCCAGATTTCTGAAAATTCCAATGGCAGAATTATAGCAAAGTAGCTAAAGTTTGTTTCAAGCCATTCGATTCAAAGAAATAGGTCACTGAATTTCACACCGACCTTTTTACGCCAATTTAAAGATTTGGAACCTATGCTATTTAGGTGAAGGGCGTCTATTCGCTTATTCGAGAAGTATCTTTATATTAGAAGAAATATAGTACGGTATAAATCAACATCTACTCAACAGCTGAGTTCAACTTGAATTTTGATTTATAAATTTTGTTCAGTGTATAGATTATTTATCCCTTTCTCCTCTCACACATTCAATAAGTAAATATTAATTTTAAATTTTGACTGTACTCACCGATTCAAGAAGAAGCTTTGGGTTTACAAGTAGCTCTTCATTTACTTCCACGAGCTTCCCTTGTATGCAGCTACGATAAATTGATATGATACTCTACTTATCTACTAAATAATGCTGAAAAATATCTTTTGCCTCAAGAGCAGAAAGTACTTGGAGTATTTTATTTGAAACTCAGGCAGCATTTTCTGATAGCACAGCTCCTCAAACCACAAGAATATAAATTTTTGAGGAACGAGTAATGAAACATTATCAACTAAATTCAGGGTCAACGTTTTTCTAAGATTTCAACTTTTTCCCCACGTAACATGTCAGGACCTTGAATTTTTCCCCAGACCAAAACAAAACTTGTACCTATTTTATGATGAGGGGTGGACCCAAAATTGTGATAACTTTCGTTCAAGCCACTTTTCCTTGATTTACCCTCAATTCTGCATCAGGTCTGGAAATTTGAGGCTTGAAACTTGCATCATACAACATCAAAATCTCACAATAAGGAGATCATTGTTGTGTGGTTAAGATTGTCATGTATTAGTCTAATGCTCACCTTCTCAGCAAATATTTCCTTCCACTTGAACACTCAACTTCACAAAGCAAAGAATTATGCTCAAGCTGTTGTCCTCCTTTTTTTCCCTTTCCAGAAACTTTATTTTCGGTTCTATCTTTTCTATTTTTTGCTTGAAAATTGACTTTGACAATATCGCTTTCTTCAAATAGCTGGTGAGATGGTGCAATAGTAATTATGCATATCCTTGAAAGGAAGGAATTGAAAAAAAACTAAAGCATGCTGAAACGTTTCAAATTTCTTCTCCATCAGTAACCATCATGAAAGGAAGGAATATTAAAGGGAATGTGCAATGGTAAATAAGCTTGTCTATAAATAGAACAAAGAAAACACTCAGACACTGCATTGTTTCTTTGGCTATCTATTATTCACGGCGCGTGTGCAACTTCGATTTGAATAGGATATTTTTAGATTGGTTTGCTCTTTGCAAATGCAAGTGTTTAACCTTTAACCTTTTAAACTTTAAACCTAACCTTTTAACCTTTACCTTTAACCTTTAAACCTTGCACAAACCCTTTAAAGCTTTAATCAAAACATGACTTACTATATGATCTTTTAAAGTGTTTTGTTTAAAATACCAATAAAATAATTATTTTAGCTCATGCATCTTATGATGTTTGATATTTTGGACTTGGCCATATTTGGGCTTGCCTTATCTATAATAATTAAAAAATTCAAGTAAATATGTACTAGAGATTCTGGGCTGTTTTCACATACAAATAGAAAATAGGCTGTATGAAATCATTCTTCTTGACTTTAGTTCTGGGGGAATTTAGCTGCCCAAGATTTTGTTGAGTACCCATACTGTGCAAATGAAATTTTTTTACTGCATTTCAGAACTACATTTTTGTTTCTAAATTGTTTTAAGAAAATTGTCCACAACTTAAAGTGCATACAGAGGTTTTTTCCACCACAAATGGCAAAATCTCCAATCTGGTTTATGCTTAGTCGATCAAATATTCTATGGGACACATCAACAATATGGTACTATCTTTACTAACTTGTTAGAGTGCTGCAGTACACATTGGTCTTCCTGTTTCTTGCCCATAACATCTGAAATTGAATAAGACATAAACTACTGTGTTAATAATGGGGTAATAATGAAACGGGATTGTGACACATTTGATATTACAACTTCCATTTAGGCTAAAATAATTCAGTTAATAACGGTCTCAATTTTAAAATAAAAGGTAATGGAACTTTTTCATTCAAATGTCAAATGGATATTATCCATTAAAGAATCGATGTGTGTGTGGCCTATGCCTGTCCACCATATTTGGTTATTTGAATACTGAATAGTTTCAGTTTCATATTTTAAAATTCCACCACTACCTACAATTCCATAAACACAAAATAAAAGATATACTCAATACAAATTGGGAAAAAAAAATTAGAGCTAATATACCAGATACAGTAACTAAACACAAGACAGTGGTTAAACAATTCAAAATACGAAGAAAATTAAATTTGGAAAGAATACAATAGAAATTCTAAATTCAATTATATACAATAGAAGAGGAATTGTAAGTGGGGGAATTTCTTACGGAGGAGCTCTCTCAGTAGCTAGGCTAATCGAGGAGAGAGCACCCCCTGCTTCAAAGATAACTATTGAAAATTGCTAATTCTTTCGAAGTTTCTAAAAATTTGCATAATGTTGACATTTTTATGGTTGGTAATTGTTTTCAAAGAAAAACGCTTTGAGTTTTCTACGAANAAAAAAAAATTAGAGCTAATATACCAGATACAGTAACTAAACACAAGACAGTGGTTAAACAATTCAAAATACGAAGAAAATTAAATTTGGAAAGAATACAATAGAAATTCTAAATTCAATTATATACAATAGAAGAGGAATTGTAAGTGGGGGAATTTCTTAGGGAGGAGCTCTCTCAGTAGCTAGGCTAATCGAGGAAATAGCTAATAATGGCGCAACTATTTGATTGGTGTTTTAGTTGTCAAGGTCTTAGGTTTTGTGGTATTAGTTTTTTTGGGGTCTTAGACTTTGTGGTCTTCTTATTTAGGTCAGGGTGGAAAGTTCATTTTTGCTACGCCAAAGATTTACGCCACGTCAATTGTTTAATTGTTTAAAGACAATAGATAGACCGATTGTTTTACCATAAATTGTTCTTGACGTCGCTCCACGCCAGATATTTTTGCCGTAACATATCTACATTTTCCAGCATGGGTCTTAGGGTTAGGGTCTTAGTTATTGGGGTCTTACATTTTTAGGTTTTATGGACTTAGTTTCAAAAACACCCCCACTCCTTTTCTTTCAGTTCCAAATAAAAAACAACCACAACAACACGACGCGGGCGTACGCAAACTAAAATCTTATGCAAAATTGCCAATAATTAACATTCCTCACCCACTACATAGTGCGATGTAAAATAACGTTGAACCACTGACTGGTACACCCTATTCATTGCCATTGCCCTTCCTTGAGTTGCGTTTTGAGTTGTTTTTCCAGCACGACATCAGATGATTTTCAACTTTGTGTGCTAGGCCTATCGGCCTCGTTTCTGTCTTACTTCTGGCGGGAAAAACGACAAAGAGGTTAGTATGCGTGCGCATTTGATCCACACAAAAAAATCACAAAACACTTACAATGGCGGACAGATGAGAGTGGTTTGTTGTGAAGAGGAAACCAAAATGGATTTGTTTGGTAAAATGACCCTTGGTAAACTCTCTGAACAACTCCAAGAACATTTGAAAAAGTTTAAAGATGACCTTGGTATAGAAGATGACGAAGACAAAGGCTCGAGAAGTGAGGAATTTTGCATAAATGCGGCCGGCCTCCTAAACAAAACATGTATTTTTATTATAGTAGGCCAAATGTTTGTTTTATATTATACCAAAAACAGCAAAGACATATTAGAAAGATTAGAAACTTTCCATGGATATTACCTTACTTTAGAATTGTTGCAAGCACATTTGTCTGACTTATGAAAAATCCATCTAAAAAAGTCGACTTATGTGAGTTATTTTCTGCAAGCAATATTATAGCTGAACTGAAGTCCCAAAACTGCTTGCCCTTACAGAGTGTGCAGAAGACAGGCCATATTTGATTGTAGGCTTGAGCAACTCAAGGCCAATTGTAATATTTCTGATTTATTTTTAGTACATCCATATGGCCCAATCAACACATTTGGGGAACTTGGTGACATCCATCAAATAATGAATGGAATGAAATTGAGATGTGATCAGTTGAAATCATCTGGAAATATTGGTCTTGGTGTCCTCAAAGCATCTTTGGTATATGTCCATTTTCTCCATTCTTTATATTGTTAAAAACTACAGGTCTTGGGTACATTAACACTTTTTTCTTGCCTAAGAATTCTGAGGAAATTCTCTGAATTCTTATTAAAACATTCCTGCAGTCTTACCCAGTGGCAGCTGGTGTTAGAGGGCCTTGGGACAGTGCCCCACCTGCCAGTTTCAAAGAAAGGTAAAAACTTTTGTCAGTAAATCAATAAACAATTTTGTGTGTGATTTAAATGAAAACTTATCTAATTTGGGAACTGTATTGAACATTCTTGAATGCGCCCTATTAAAAGCGTTGGCGTCGTTTGTACTATTGACAGAATTGACCTATTTTTGAGGCTGTAGAGCCTGCTGCGATTTCTTTGAACTGCCTCCTGTCTGTTGTTGGTCAAAGATTTTTCTGCCCCTCTCAGATCCTTATTGTCATGCGGACTAAGGTCGTTTGGTCTGCCAGTCATGCCATGAAGTTAGCTGATTGGTCCATGTTCATGAAATTTGGGCAAAATTGATTTTGCCCTCCCCGCTCAACAACAGCAACACCACTAAGGTTGTTTCAACATTTTGTAGGCCTGTTTTGAAACGAACAAACGAAAATTTGATATGAATACTGTCGAAGCTTTGCAAAATCAGCCATTCTCGAAACGAAGTCTTGAAGAGAATCAGAAGTAAAGCGTCTGGGGCCATATCAACCTGACTGTGCAGGTTTGGTAGGCTACTAAGATGAGTGCCATAGGTGGGCAATTGCAGATGGAAAAGTAGAATTGTTAAAAGTTCTAGGTAAATCATCCAGAAAATGTATCTAAAAAAAGGGCGTTGCCTGCGTTTTCCGAGCGTGTCAAGGGCGTGGTCACTAAAACGTTTAGTGACCGCGCCCACTAAAAATATTCACTAAATATTCACACAAAAAAATATTCACTAAAAAACCCCAAACCCCCTCCTCGTTTTCCCAAATTTGCCCCACCAAATATCTTCCCCACCAGCCGCCACTGGTCTTACCTCCCAGTAATTCTTATCTGCAATAAGAGGATTCTTAAGAATTCCTTGAGAATTCTTTCATGTTAATGTACCGGGTGAGTCAGGAAAAATCCACAGCATTTGAAAGGCTACTTTCCCTTGAATATCACAGCAATAATGTTTGTTATTATCTTGTTGAATAGCCTACATGATAAATTAATTTTAGGAATCTTCTTGGCTGAAATTGGCCACTTTGCTCCGAAAATAGGAGGGATTTTCCTGAGAAGGCCCCTTCGGAAAACCTGCAAAAGCGGCCTAAAATCGCAACCAAACTCCTCCACGATTTTTTCCTGACAGCAATGACTACTTGTGCTTTAGCACATGTTTTCCTCTTGAGAAGATGAATATTTTCTCCCCATTAGTATAAGAAAATTAGTTAGGGGAATTCCACCTTCCCGAGAAGATAACATGTGCTTATACTTGTAAATGTCATTGTTGTTAGGAAGGAAAACCAACAAAATTATATAGCAAGAGATGACTGTTATTTCTAATTTGGCATTTTAGGAGAGCCATCAACATGAAGATATTGCAGGCCCATGGAAAAATTGTCTGAAAGATACCATTGAAAAATTGAGAAATGCAACTCAAGGTTTGTGTTATTTAAAAAAAGGAACTTGATTTACTTTAATGAAGATAATAACAATAATAATAAAAATTGCGGCGAAGCCCCATATCTATTTGAGTTGAATTGAAATCTTGCGAGCACTGTGGAACGAAATAAGTTTTCAACAATTTTTTCGAGACCAAATTGTGGCTGTCAAATGATATCACTGTGGGTCAACACAGAAATTAGCGCATGCGCAGTATCGAGAGTATGATATTAACATCTTATTGTTGCATAGCAAATTGACCTAATCAATTGACCTAATCAAAGGGCAATATACCAACCAATTTGTCATGCAACTGTATCTATTTTTGGAGTTTCATGATTTCAGGACTTTGGAGGATTCTTACATGAGGACATTGCCTGCACAAGTTGCTATTGACCACAATCTTAAACATTTTGACAAACATTTTTGTGAGTAAACCCAGTTCGCAGCACTCTCTGACTATTGTTATTGCTAGTAATAATAATAATAACAGTAATAATACTATATTTATACAGGTCACCAGATTCAGCTACTAAAAGCTGCTATCACTCTGGGACCTTGGGACTATATGTATACCCTAAGATCTTTGGACCAAACTTTCCAGTAATTGGCAAGTAGAAAATGAGATTCAATTAAGTATTCTTTCTAGCAGATGATGAGACTTCCAGTATTTACTCGAAGCCTCTTCATTTGTTAGAAAGAATATTGATGATTTACCAGACCGAACTGCTCCTTCCAAACCTCAGATCTTGTAAAGTAAAAAATTATATTATTGTTAATATCTGTGACGCATTAAAGTCCTTAGGTTTTTGCATCTAGTTAGTTAGTGAATGCTATTCAGGCTCTATAAATTTTATCATTTTTGTTTCACATCAGATCTTACACTCAAAGCAGTTTTGCAAAAGCTGCAAGCTATCAGCGAAGAAACTGGGTGAGTTTTGCATACTGCGTCATTTGGAGACCAGTTGCTACTGTTACATTAGGCAATTCCTAACAGTATTTCTAAACATTATTTTTATATATTCTTCTTATTGCACTGCTAAGACTGGTCTCTATCTTTGATTAATTTCTCCATTCCCTTAATGGGCACCTAATGATACCATTCAAAGCACATGAATTGTAAAATACTGAAATTTATTAATTATCTATCAAACTTGGTTTTGACTAAGCTCACCTTATGATCTATCTTTTAGCTTGAAATTTGATCATGGTGGACAGACTGGGACAGATTGCTTCATTAGCTCTGACATGTTCTATTTTGAGGTTTGTGTTGGTGTTATGTCACCCTTTTTGCATTCTGTCAATCATGTCATTTACTAAATCTAGATTTAGAGAGAAACAAATTAAAGCTTTCCTGAAACTTAGCTTTCTATCATTGTCAGAAACACATGCTTTCTGATTTCTGATTATTATCGATTACCACAAGAGTAATCAGTTTTGTAGACAATTTTGTTGCTGGACTTAAAAGTTTAGATTGAGAATGGCTATGTTAAATTTCAGATCAAACTTGATATTTCTGGTAGCATAATTGATGTCAGAGAACAGCTACACAGTGGAGAACCAAAGGTATGTAAGATGTCTTTTTTGGTGTGAAGTTTCTTCAAATTGTGCGATTTACCGATTTACCGATTGAAGGTGTTGCGGCACAGTGGTGTAATCCTCTCACTTTGCAGCCAGAACAGTCAGGCGGACAGGGTTTGATCCCAGGTAGAGCCCCACCATTTGAGCATCATGACAGGGGGTCGCAGACTCTTCTCTACTTCTGCGATACCAGCACTTGGCACTAAAAAACGCAACTTCACCTTCACCTTATTGATGCAACTGAACAAAGTTCTATGGTGTGCAGTGGCGTGGTGGCTCCAAATTGGCTGGGGGGCACAACCAATTTTTGGCGCCCCCCAGAAAACTGTGACAATTGTCTGTTGTACAACATATCCAGACTTTTGAAAGCTAATTCTTTCTTCAGACGATGCGTTGAAACCAAATGATGACAATTCCTTGGCAGCCCCATTTGAACAAATATCAGACAGTTTGGGGAGGGGCAAAATCCCAGTGCGAGCGGAGCGAGCAAAAATTTTTGAAACCACGCCCTTTAAACCGTTGGAAAAAGCCCCTCTTGTGAAAATTTCACCTTTTAACTGAGAAAAATCAACGCGATATCGAGAGGCTTCTCTGGAAAATTTTTGCAATTAGAGTATCAAAATCTCGAAGAAATGCCTTGTTATATAAGTAAACTAATGAAAATTGCATGATTGAATACCTTTCTTTCTCTTTTGCACAGTTGGTGAAAATTGATATTCACTGGGGCTCCGGGCCCGCGAAAGTAGATTTAGCGATTCTAAATCCCAAGAGACTGAAACTTCAGAGTGAAATTTTAAGCTTCAAGAACGCGATTAATACACTAATGTCATTGAAGTGAGGCAAGGAATGTACAAATGATATCAAAGTCCTAAACCCCCTTCCTGAAGACTGAAGCCCACAACAGCACCTTCCATTCTATTTTCCCACATGCGACGGGCATGTTTGATTTCAGTTTACAAAGAAAATCAGGTGTGGAAGATATTCCAAAACATTTTTCCTTGAGTTTAAGCTTGGTTCACACTAGAGTAAAAACGCGCTAGAATTGGGTTAGCGAGAGCAATCTCTATGCACACTTTAAACGCTTTTTTAGTGAGTTATTGCTTCCAAATGTAATTACTTTACATTTTTAGAGAGTTATTCCATCCAAACATCTTCAAAGCCCATATAAAATCTCAAATTGAGACAAAATAAGTTCGACGCATTTCCTCATATTTCCAATACATTCTAAACGCTATTTCACTTTAGTTTGAACCAAGCTTACGTTCGGGCTTTTGGCGCCCTCTTAAAACGTTGGGCGCCTTCGGCGCCCCCATCTTTTCACGTCGCTGAGGGGCACGTGCCCCCCTGCCCCCCGGCCACCACGCCACTGATGGTGTGTTTGTATTTGAAGCCACTAGTTAAGATCAACTTCTTCAATGTGGTCATCTCTTGTTCCATTTTATTAGCAACTTCTCTTGTTTGGATTCATGAGAAAGATGAAACAATTGTCAAAGATCCAAAATTCGCCAAAAATGGTTCCACGTTTGACAGGCAATGATAAATTGTATGCAAGGCCAATTTCAAAGATTAAATATGTAATCTATGGTCAAAATCCCACATAATACTTGGCGATTGTTTTTAGAATTTTTGGCCTCCTCTACTTGCCATTTCTTGAAAATTCTTTATCTGGAAACAGCCGAAATCGATCAAAACACAGCAATTAAATTTTCTGGAAAGTCATTAGCAGTACCAGAAAGTTTTAGGATAACCTATGCAAATGCAAGATGGTTAGCTAGAACCAGATCATGGTCCAGAAGCCAGATGCTTTTTCTACTGTAAACATTTTCTTTGCCAGCTTGGAGCCTCCATTAAGATTTTACTTACCAATATAATCTCTTCGACAAACATGAGACACCGAAAATTAAATTCAAGTGATTGTTTGTTACCTCATTACGAAAATTCACTACTTTTGGTTTTGAAAACCATTTTTTTCGCCTAACTATACAAATAGGAGGTTTAATAGCACTCAAAAAGATAATTATTTCGTCCGCTATAAAATGCCACGCACAGTAAACTTAGTTTTACAAAATGTAAACAAGTGTCAGCTAATAGTCCGTTTTAAGTGATTTTCAAACGAGTTAAAATCATTCTGGTGGATTTGCTATCGCTCATTTCAAACAAATTAATGAAGTTCTGTAATTTTGCAAATTTCAGTCAAACAAGAAATCACGGCATTTGAATATTGCCTTTTCTGTAAATATGTTTCTTGTCATTACTCTAGTCATTAAATCAACCAATGTGCGTTTCATTTACATTGCGTAATTTTTCTAATCTGGGCTACATGAAGTTGAAATTTTTCTAAGCTATGTTGTAAATATTTGCTTTACTTGTGTAACAAAAGAGGTATAAATCTGCAGTTAGCAAGAATCATATCAGAGTGCTATCAAGCCACAGTTAACTGGACACCAGTTTTGCTTTCGGTTTGGGGCATGTCGAATTAAGCAGCAAAAAGTTTGGATTTTGAATCAGCCATCAACACAACTAAGCACAGCCACTGTTAACTGGACAGCAGTTTGCTTTCGGTTATGTCGAATTAAGCAAGTTTACAAGTAAAAAGTTTTGATTTTGAATCAGCCATCAACACAACTAAGCACAGCCACTGTTAACTGGACAGCAGTTTGCTTTCGGTTATGTCGAATTAAGCAAGTTTACAAGTAAAAAGTTTGGATCTTGAATCAGCCATCAACACAACTAAGCACAGCCAAGTCAAGCCGCAAGATTCGAGAAAGAGCAGTCCACAGTGTTGAGAAATACTAGTACATACAGCAACCAGAGAATGGCAGAGTTACAGTCTACTAGGTCGATATCAAATTGAACTGCTAGAAGCTCGGTCTGGGCTTTATAAAAGAAGCACTTCTCAAGCAAGCAAGTTTAAAGCAAGGTTAAACAAAATAATTTTGGATTTGGAATCAGCCTACATCAAACCAAAGACAGTCAAGCAAAGCTAGAAGTTTCAACAGAAAGTAGTCCGCAGTGTTGAGAAAATAGTAAAATATACAGCAACCAGAGAATAGCAGAGTTTACTTGGTCAATGTAAGATTAGATAGAAGTTTGTTCTGGGATTTAGCGAATTAACCAGCAACGTTACACGAGAGAAGTCTCCAATTGAACTCAGCTTTCAACGCAACTAAACCAAGCACAGTCAAGAAGCCAAGTGGCAAGTTTCGACGGAGAGCAGTCCTCTGTGCAAATATGGAGTTCCTGACTGTCTTGCTCCGAATCGTGTATTCCTGCTCACTGATATTCAACTTAATGGAGATCATGTATATTGTTTTAAGCAGAAGTAGACCATCAGATTGGACTAAGAATCCTCATTTGTTTGTTTTAAATCTAGCACTCGCTGATTTCACGTTTGGTCTTGGTGGTGTTGGTAAGTATGCCTTATTTTCGAATTTCGCCTTGTTGTTGTGAAGCTATGACTTGGTGAAGCAAAGGCTTCACATTTTCTTCGACAAAAGTAGCTGAAATCGAAAGATGGTCCTTGATTTAGAAATATACGGATTAATTTCCACATCTAAGCCACGAGTGTCGGTAAAAAATGGCTTGTAAAAGACTGAATGTGACTACTTTCCATTGCATTTTCCAGAAACAGCACTGTGTGAAAATTACTGGATGAAAGCTAAGCTTTGACTTACTTAAAACGTATTATCCTCAAAAGGGGTAGAGTAAATAGTCTTCACAAGAATCCATTATTTTTCCAAAGAATTTCTTTGCACCATTTTTCATCCCTACTACTTTGTTACATTGATGTCTGCAGGAAACCAGTAAAAAACATCATTATTTTTGGCCATTCTTACAGTGCAGTATTATGAAAAATAGTTGCTCGACGGCTCGCAACCCATCTTCCCAGTATGCGAAGCTTGCCTTCTCACCAAACTCATACAAGCCCTCCTATCTTCTTCAATTAAGTGTACCAGATATTGTTTCATATAAATCTATGGGTGATAATAAGGGGTTCCTAATTCCTTCGTTTTGTTCATTTTCTTGTTGTTACAGCACTGTGAAAGTCCTCTTTTCTTTTAACAGGGAAATCTATATTCCATGACCTGTTATCTGGAAGCGAATTCCAAGATGAAGATACCGTGTTCCAACTGCTCTTTGCCTATGGACAGTTCTCATCATTGGCGTGCACAGCACTATTAACCCTTGACCGGTCTATTGCGGTCATATTCCCTCTAAAGTACAGTTATTGGCGTTCAAAGCGCTCTGTTCTGCTGGCTTTGGTAATATGCTGGGTGACCTCTATTACCATGCAGTTGGTGTATTACCTCACAAAGTGCGCTGCGCCGGAAACAAAATATTGTGCGCGGGTGATGATCTCCATAGCAATTATCGTCTCTGCGTGCTTCATCGTTGCTGCCAATTTGAATGTGCTCCATGCATTTCGGAAGAGAAATAAACGGTTTCCCAACATAACGAAAACCTACAGGAGGGTCATCCAGAGAAGAGTGCTATCCGTTGCATTCCTATCAACCAATTGTGTCGCATTGTTTACGATTCCATATGCCGTGGTTTCCATGCTCAAGTGCTTCTCATTTGATATGAGTTGGGAATTCAAGCTTACGATATACTTCATCTTCACGCTGAAATCGATGATCAATCCAATCATTTTCTTCGGAAGCCGCTATTTCGTCCGCTCAAACTGAGTGGTCATTCAAATACACCATCTCGGACTTCGCGACGCCATGTCGCAAGTGGAGCGAACTTTCAATTGAGGCCTGCTGCAAACTGTTTTAAATTCCAATAAATCAGTGGTAAATGACCGCAAATCATCTCATTTTTAGTCAATTTCAATATAAATCTATGTTTTCTTGCATATTAACATGGTTTTATTATTTGAATTTAAGAACTGTACTCTGTACTAGGGATTTTTCGTTAGTTTGCCGCTCCGCGGCCGTCGGAGAACAATAGAATTGGCCTAGTACCCTCCACGCTTTCTTCCATTTGAACTTGAAAAATACACAAAATCCTCCACAATATCACACAAAAAGGTTCTATATTAGCAATTATTAATTAAAAATTAAAAAGTTTTGCCTGAAAAATCTATTAATTTTAATAAAACAAACTTTCCGAGTAGCACCCGGATAGATTTCCTATAGGCCATCATTGAAAATTTTAATTTGTTTGCCCCACTTGCAATATGGTGTCGCGAACTCCGAAATGGTGTATGACACTGGGAACCAGTTTTCAGAAGAAGATGTATCATCCTTTCTCGAGTTCTTTTGTTTGAGTACAAGATTCACGATCCATTCAGCGCTAACATTGACGATAAATTAGTTTATTTTCTTTAAACTTTTTGGTTTTGTTCAATTTAAATCATTTGGAATTGTTTAAGGTAGTGGTTAAGGTAGTATACTCAGTCTAGCTGCTGCCTAGGTAAAGATTCATGTTGCAAATGATGCGTTAAAGTGAATAACGTGAGTTAAAAGATGAGATCTCACAGGTTTTAAGATCGCCAATTGTATTTGATAATCCGAAGCGTGGAAAAGAAAACAAAGCCAAAAGAAACAATGGCGTGTTTAGGTTTTCCTTTGTCCTATTTATAGACTGCGCCACTGCGCCATATACTGTCGCTCGAGTCATTCACTTTAACAAGCACTCCGTTCTGGGTTTTGACTAGCTCTCGTAGTGACGTTATCATGTATTCGTTCTTTCAAAACTTCTTTATTTTGGTGTTGTTAAAATATATTGTTGTTGTTAATTGTTAAGGCTAATTTCCAGTCCGCGGAATTTTCTGAGCGGGCGGAATTTTACACAATCAAAAGTCGTTCAACTCTAAATTTCTATTGACATTTTCTCTTGTAAATAAAAGAATTTCTTCCCGCTCGGAAAATTCCACTGCCTTTAGCGGAAGATTTGCATTTGGGTATTTATCTGCTTACAGTTGTTATGACACGAAATAGAAATCTGCATAAAAACTACAAAAACTGTAAGAATCTCTACCCAAAATGTTGGAACAAATAGATTCAGAAATAGGTAACATCTTTATTGAAACCAGAGCGTTACCTGAAATTTTGGATCTACGAATTCCTAACCTTTACCACGCTACCATACACAGGGCAGAAGATCTATCAGTTTTTATAGGGTTTTATTATAGAACGGGTGGGCCAAAAAAAGTAACCCCGAAGACGAAACAAATTATGACAGTGGTTTTCTTGACCATATTTTTCAAAACCTCATTTCTCTGTAAATGTAGCCGATAATAAACTGATTTTCACTCAATAGGTGTATTTTATGTTGTACTTAGTGCATGGGCGGTAGGAGACGCGTGGATTGCTTTTTGAAAAATATTGTGGTCATAGGTTGGGGTTATTAAGATTAAATTAGCCGCGATGTTTTGGAGCGGCTTCCTGTTATTTTGTAGACACTTGCTGCCGGGTCAACCGCAAGTGGCTACAAAATAACAGGAAGCCGCTCCAAAACATCGCGGCTAATTTAATCTTAATAACCCCAACCTATGACCACAATATTTTTCAAAAAGCAATCCACGCGTCTCCTACCGCCCATGCTTAGTGCCACATAAATTGTATACAAATTTCTACAAATTTACATTCAGAAAGTTTCTCAGAAATTTTTTTTGTCTTAGGGGTTACTTTTTTTGGCCCACCCGTTATGTTCCTTTGTCATATTTATGGTAATTTAAGATTCTATTGATTTAAATGCGTTGCATAGTTAAATATATTTATAACTAAATATGGTGTCGGTATTGCTTTAGTGGATCTAAAGGTTGGATTTATTTAGTCATGAATATTATAGATAAAAACACGGTTGCAGTGACTCTTTTCTTGTTATATTCTTCTCATATCTGTAAAAGTAAAGGGTTTTGATCAACTGTAGATAGCCTCACTGCATAGCCTCAATTTCAATTTTTTCAAAATTTTCCATGAATTCTTTCAAAAAAAATAAAAATGCCGCCATTTTGAAAATAATAAAGATATCAAAAAATTTCCACGACAGATTTACAGCAAAGTACCCTAAGTTACTTTCAAGCCATTCAATTCAAAGAAAAATGTAACAGAATTTCACACCCACCTTTTTGAAGATTTGAAAGATTTGAGCCCTATGCTGCATAAGGCCCTCAACTTACGCTCATCTCATTGAATTGAATTGCTGTTGTTGTTGTCGCTGCAGTGAGTTGTAGCGTTATCAGTTCAGTCAAAGAGCGAAACTACGACATGTATTGAGCCTAAACTGTAGACACCATTGAAAGATTTTTATCCCTGGCTTTAGTAACTGTATCTTTCCCCAAGATGAGAACAGTTTTTCTTCTATGGAATACAAATAAATGACAAAATCTTTTTTACTTTGTTAACAGAGTTGCCAAGAGCTAGCAGATATATTACGGTAAGTTATGTTCATTTTTGTCTTTATGTTGCGGCTTTCTTTCATACGAGTCATAGCTGATAACTCAAATATTTTATCATATTTTTCATGTTGATATTTTACCATTTCGTTTAATATTAGTAGTATTATCATTCGTTTATTATTTCCCTTTTCGCTGCAAATGCATTCTAATCTTTACTTTAAATTATTGCTCGATACACGGTTAAATAAAATGGCAATGATTGTTTTTCATCTCTGAAATTAAACTCAATGCATCTCAACGTTTTTATAGAAACAGAAATTATGAAGAATTCAAACACAGATTAAAAGGCCTTGCTGATTTATACAGGATCAAAGTAGACACGTAAGTACGGAACTTTGAAACCTTTTTTTTATTCATTAAAAAACAAACAAACTATTTGAAAAAAGACAACAACAAATTAATAAACTACGTGCCATCCATAGTGGGAAAAGACTTATTGTCAGCGAGATCCCACTATGTATGACACTTAAAATTCAATACAAACTATTCCAACCATAGTCGTAAGAGAGGGACAGCCTGGAAGCAAACAGCTAGCCGTTGAATTCTGCGCTTTTAGGTTGAACGAGCAACATTAACAAACCAAAGGTGCGCCCTCGTGCACCTTCGGAGGTCCAGGCTCGAGCAAAATTTATCGAGAGTTAGAGATGTAGTGCATCCAAGCCATCTCCCTCCTACGACTATGTTCCAACTAAAGAAGAAGAAAAATATACAAATAAAAGTACACTTTGAAACTTGAATTAAAATTGACTTGAAGTTTCTCGTGAAGTTTGAACAGTTGTTTAGCAGATCCTGTTACTCTCAATTCAGAAAATATGTAAGCAATTTAATGGTTAAATGGCTCCTTAGTTAGAAAATGAAACCAAGAAGACCTAATTCATTGGTTGAAGATTTGAGGAGGAAGATACCGCTGAATCTGAAAAGACAAAAATCGTTTTGTCAATTCCTTTTCTCTGGATAACTACTGATATCAAAATCGATCCCTTGGCCTTTTTGCAAATACGACCAGCATTCCTTTCTCCAATGACTTTTCAAGCTGTTATGATAAGCAATGATCTTCCATCCTTCGATTTTCGAACCCGTTGTGCGCAGGCGCCCCTCGTTTCCGCTCTGTTGTTATGATATACTTTCTTTCCTAGAGTTAAAGTCTTTCTTCGTCCACGTGAACACAAAATATCTTTTCATCTTCACCAACTGTCCAAGTTTTAGATGTATGAGAGAAGTAGCTAACAGAATGGGAAAGAAAGGAAGAGAAAGATCTGTGTTGTTCTCCTTTTGATGTTTTTTCCTCTGCAAGTTTTTATTCATTGTAGGTTTATGAAATCATCGAAGATATTCGCTGCTCTTGAAGCTGTTGAACGAGATATTTTGAAGCTTTCAACAACGCAGGAAGGGTACGTTATATGTATACGTAAATGTCTGAAATTAAAAAGGAGAAACGTTGATTTTTTGGTGTGTAGTTAACGAATTCATTGTTGGGAATGCAATCATGTCATGGACAATTTTTTTAATTGTTTTATTTTGAAAAATAATGGTAGAGGTGTTTATCAATGAGGTGAGGAAAGGAAAAGGAGTTCTGTGCTGCATACTCCCAACATTTCTCCTGTTCACACAGTAAATTTCTTCTTTTCGTCCAATATTCTGTAAATACTGTAAATACATCAATACCACCTGAACAGAGATTTTGCTAATAGAAATGAAGTCAGTTGTTAATTCTTGGCTATAAATAGTTTCTTGTCCGCCATGATTTTCAAAGTTAAACAACTGGCTACGTAAGCAGTTTATAATAGATCTCTTAGCTATTCTAAAAAAAAGAGTCTGAATCGAACGATATTTTTATACATTTTACATTTTGAAGAATGTTTGAATGTGCACAAAAGTGATAGAAGCTCCAACGCCACTAAGTCGAGCCTTTCGTATAAAAATGTATAAAAATATCGCTCGATCCAGACTCTTTTGTAGAATATCTAAAAGGTCTGTGAATTAAACATTTGAATAAAATTTGGAAATGTGGCCAAAATACCATCTCGCCATCCCATTAAATGGTTGCAGCTTGTGATACGCTGTCTCATTAAAAAAACTAACTTTCAAATACGAAATGAAGCAAACCAGGGTGAAGCACACGTGGCCTTTTTCTAAATCTTTCGATTTTTATCGGTATTTAATTATTTGTATCAGCAACGAAGAAGATGTTGATCATCGATGCTTGAGCAATGTAAACAAACATGACTAAAAAGAATCGTGCTCCAATTTTTCATTTTATGCTGGCAATATTCATCATTGAAATTTCTTATTAGCTCACAATCTTCACCATTATTATTTGTTTTTCCAGGACATCGAGCAAACCATTTGATACCCTCAACAATGGACCAGTCGGATTTATATTCAAAAGACAAGGAGGTTATTCACATTATTCTATGTTCATCAAAAATACTTCTGAAGCTGACTTCACATGGGAAACAAGTTTGATTTCCGCTGCCCAAATAATTCTTATGTCTCGTGCATTGAATGTGAACCTCGTTTGGGCAATTTCAAGAAAAAGGTTTTCAGTGGAAATCCAGCTTTAGATAATTTAGTGATAGAATGTTGTTTTTAAAATTCATTTTTTGAAAAAAAGATCGAGTATGGAAGCATTATAGGCGACAATGTACTCTCGAGTCCGAAATAAACGTCTCCCTCGCTTATTAATTTTTTTAATCTATCCAGGACATCCGTATTGTAGCGTAGTGTAGCGTAATGTAATGTAGTGTTGTGTAATGTAGTGTTGTTGTGATTGTTTGATTAATAGATTATTGTG
>REGM01000107.1:337662-397801 GCA_004194415.1 Aurelia aurita | reverse complement strand
TAAATCAATACCAAATGCTACATTACCTACACTATACGATACTAAAATACAGGAAAACATACTACAATATTACAAATGCTACAATACTGAATTACTACAATACTACGATATTACGATGTTACAGCATTACTACAAGGACATAGAACAAGACAGGACGATACCTCAGAGGGTGTGTTCGGGCACATCTCCTCTTCAGCCAACACAGGACCAGTACATAGATAAAACAATTTTGGTGAATGTGATGCGAACACTGGTATTAAAGATTTCGGTTTGTGAAAGTGAAAGTGCGCTGATTTTTGTTCAATCAGCGATGTAAATATATATATGAATAAGGCTAGACAATAAGAGTGCTCGCATCATATTCACTTAAGCCCATAAAGGGTACATAAATACAAAGAAAGAAAAGTAAGGTAAAGAAAAAAAAAGATTGTGAAAGAAAAACAAAGAACAAAAAAAGAGAGAGGAAAGGAAGGAAAGAGAAAGTGCAGCTTTAGTTAGTTTAGCCTGTTGGTAGTCAAACCAAATTGTCTAGACGATTATAAATTTATATGTAGCCTCCTCATCTTGACCTTTTTTAAGGCTATGATTTGCAAATAGTTTGTTGTCAGCATTTATGTATCACCCTGTATTGCAAAGAATTAGAGCTGGCAGGTATCTTTGCAGTAAAATCATTTTTTCAATTTTCAGGACAACTGATGCAAGTTTCTTACTTCGGAAATCCTGTCGAGCTCGCAAACATTGAGGCTAGAGAATCTTTCTTACAAGATGGTAAGTTGAAAATCGTTCGAATGGTACAGAACTTAAACATAGCATAGTGGAACCATTTGTTAGCATAGGCTATAAATCTTTAAAATGAATTGGGCAAATGGCTGTTGCCTTTTCTTCCAAATAAATACCTTGCAAGGAACTTTAAGCAATTTACCGTAATTTAGAGAAGGAGTTTAATAGTTCAGATATGTTCAGAGGTTTGGCAGTTTGGCAGTTAATTTTAAGATGATAAAATGTATTTATTTTTGTCCTTCAGAAGTAATTGTTATATAAACATACAGTAGAAAGCACATCACAATTTCCTAGCTTTCGTGAAACCCATCATTTAAGAATTATTGTTTGAAAGAATTCATAAGAGAAAAAATAGATAACATTTCTAAACAGAAAACAATTTGAAATGCAATTATCTCGTGAAATATTCATGAAAGGTATTCCCTTGATAAGCGCTGTTTCTTTTAATACTAATGCATGTGTTGGATTAGCTATCGCAAGAAGTTTGTTTCGAGCTTTTTAATACTCTTGTTTTTCGTAGGTATCTCCAGAGAACTTGGACTTTCTACAGAAATAGCAGTGGAATCGGCCAGAACGAATCGTTTGCCAACCTCTAGTCTTGTTTATGTGGACGAACTTAAAAGGTATCTACCCTTTTTCTTATGTTTTGTTTTTATCTTTCAGAAGTAAACGTTGTAATAACATACGGGGTGTCCCAAAAAAAGGTATACAGATTTGGTCGACCCTAGCGATGAGAATTTAGCGTGAATTAATCATTTTTAAAATATACCTCGATGGTCAGCTTAAACATAGATACCTTGTTTGTTGATATTGGAGCTTTTTGAGAGTTGAAATATTAATCTTTAAAGGACAAATTCGCCTCCCCCTCCAACCTAGAACTTTGGCGTTTTGGCCTAAGCAGATTCTTGAAGCACAATGAATAACTCAACAATAGACTTGAGAGAATGTGAAAAAGAGGAGAAAAATTAAAACCTGCACAACAGATGCATTTTACAAAATATGATTTACGTGACAATTATTATCAAGGGAGCTCCGAAGTAAACTTCATGAAATAAATTGTTGACATTAAAATGAATGAACAATGAACAGCCAATTTTTGTTATTAATAAATTATTTATCTTTCCAGAGCAAGATACGAAAATCTGGACAACAACAATAGCGAGGAGCTGCCTGCTTCCTTGGTGATGAGGCTCAAAAAGCCATTTGTAATATCAGCTCAAAATCTGAATGAAATTCATACAACTATAATGCAATCATGTAAGTTGTGCATTGATATTTACGCTTCCCGAGCTTGCTCATCTAAAACATTGAAAACATTGTGGCTTCAGTATGCAAACCTTTGCTTTAAAACCCATAACATTTGGGAACCATACGCACAGCATATGCACAGTGTCTTGATCGATAGGGACTCTGCGGGGGGAGCAGTGGTGGCGGTTGTTGTCGTTGTTGTTCTCTCGGTCGGGGTTTCTGTTGCTCAGCATTATTGCCAATGCTGGCCTGACATCCAATGTAAACAGGCTCCAGTACTTATCAGTGGTTAATCGTTTATGTGTAGTTTTTCGTAGTTGTATTATTTAGTTGTAAAAGACTTCTTGTCTAGATATCACGTGAAATGCCCACGAATAACAACAATTGAAGTGTTTTGCATGAGTAATTTGCGTTATCGCAAATCTCACGTGACATCTAATTTGAGATAGACTTTAACAATTGTGTGCTGTTTACAAGTATGAGGTTGCCTAACTTGAAGGGTGCGTCGTCAGGCTCAACGTTAGTTGAACTAACTTTTTAAGAATCAAGTCTATAAAGTTGTTGTATGATTATTTTACTTTCAAATAAGGATTTAGTTTAAATATGCTATTTCTGTCTAAAGAGAAAATAGTTGTATCTCGTAATTCAAAGTTCAGTTAAGATTTGAGGGTTACTTTTGCTGCCTCGCATGCACCTGAAACCATGGAGGAAGAGGTCGGAGCCATGGGAAATTATATTTTGGATACTTTTGTGAACTTCAAGGAACATGGTTTCATCTAATGAATAATTGACGAATGAAAGATTTGTGAAAATTTACCAATCAAATCCCAGGATAATAATCAACTTTTCGTTCACATTCTAGTTGTCTTGTTCCCTTGTGTAATGCTAGCTGATGCTATACCGGGTGTCCCAACAAAGTATACAGATTTGGTCGACCCTAGCGATGAGAATTTAGCGTGAATCAATCCGAAAACATTTTTAAAACATACCTCGATGGTCAGCTTGAACATAGATACCTTGTTTGATGATATTGGGGCTTTGAGAGTTGAAATATTAATCTTCAAAGGACAAATTCGCCTTCACCTCAAAACCAGAGCTTTGGCGTTTTGGCCTAAGCAAATTCTTGAAGCACAGTGAATAAGTCAACAATAGGCTTGAAAATATGCGAAACAAAAGGAGAAAAATTTAAAACTGTACAACAGATACGCTTTATAAAATATGATTTACGTAACATTTATCATCAAGGGAGCTCCGAAGTAAACTTCATTCATTTTAATGTCAACAATTTATTTGACAAAGTTTACTTCGGAGCTCCCTTGATAATAGATGTCACGTAACTCATATTTTGTAAAACGCATCTGTTGTGCAGGTTTTAATTTTCTCCTCTTCTTTCACATTTTCTCAAGTCTATTGTTGACTTATTCACTGTGCTCAAGAATTTGCTTAGGCCAAAACGCCAAAGCTCTGGTTTGGAGGAGGAGGCAAATTTGTACTTTGAAGATTAATATTTCATCTCTCAAAGTACCAATATCAACAAACAAGGTATCTATGTTCAAGTTGACCATCGAGGTATGTTTTTAAAATGTTTTCGGATTGATTCACGCTAAATTCTCATCGCTAGGCTCGACCAAATCTGTATACTTTTTTGGGACACCCGGTAGAAACAGATTAATTTTGTCCTAAATTTTTGCCAAGGAGCAGTTATGTCTATCAATAAGATTTTGAATGAACACGAAATAGAATGCTTTTGTTAATTGTTTGCTAAGGGTTTGCATCATAAACCTTCATTTGTACCTTTGATGTTTTCCGTTGTTGAACATTGTGCCGTAAAATCTTTAAAAAAAATCGTTTATTTTGCAGCTCCAGATCAATTCGTACACGCATCAGAAGCTTCCTTGGATAACTTAATACTGAAGCAGGTAAAAACATCTTTCCATCTATTTTCTAACAATGCAAAGCTCTTTCTTTGGTTGATATACATACATAAATTTGAAATAATGCAACTGATCTCCAAGTTCCACTAATGAAAATATGTAATGGTCAGCGAGCATTCTCATATTGTGGTGCTGGAGTTTGGAACCTCTTGGATTCGGAGGTCAAGCAGGCATCCTCTCTCAAAGCGTTTGAAGACGCCTTAAAGTAATTTATTTATTTGTTTTTAACTTTGTATTGCTTATTATTGTAATTAGAGAAGGATTTTATTTTTTTTATACACCTTTAATTTGTAAGATTTTTGCACGGCCCCCTGAAATGCATTCTTTCTTGACTGATGAGGCAACCGTAGTTAAAGAATTAAAAATGAATGAGAATTAATATTATATCATAGTACGCTGAAAAAAGTTTACAATCTTTCTTACCCTACTAATACATTAGTATTTATCGTTCACCTGCAGTTTAACTTTCTTTGGCAAGTCAGTTACAGCTAGAGAAGGAACTTGTGCTAAAGGCACATTCTGTGCTAAAGACGTGGTGGAGAATTTTGACTGTGAATTGCCATTTGTGACTCATGATAAATCCACCAGAAAAACCTATATTTTATTGTTTATTTTGTTTTTCATAGGAATTACAAATGAAACATCGCGATGAGTGGATAAAAAAACCATTTTTAGTGGTAAGTTTTCAAATTCTCGTTTGCGTACTTGTTATAAGAGTTTGGGTCTGAATAACGTAATATCAATGCTTTGTACTCGCATTTAAAGACCTTCTGCTAACCATGAGGCTTTGCGTGCTGCGCATGAGAAAATAGCACAACACCGGCCTAGCATCGGAGACTTTCAGATAATCTGAAAGTCCTTTTGCAGTGCATTCTGGGACAGCAACGGCGTGCAAAGCCACATGGTTAGCAGAGGGTCTTTAAAACTGTTGAAATGGCAAGACAAAATATTAACATGAATACCAAGCTATCATTCTTTTTCATATAACTTTGTGTCAAGCTTGAAGTCAGCAGGGATCATAATTTGTTGTAGTTTGGAGTATGCTACCATTACGCGAGCAGTTGAAATAGAGATTTGTCAAAACTTCGTTCCATTTGTGAATAGCAGTTCCTTGAAAGCAAGGTTTTATGGAACTTGGCACTCACAAATATTCACAAATGATGGTAAAAATACATTCAAGTCAAATAATCTTGAAAAGCCCCTACTCGGTCAAAGAAAACCATACCATATATAATCAATTCTATTCAAGTCAGTTAGGTTGTTTAGGTGCTTTTTAAAAAACACTCATGACCTTTATCTATCGTTATGTATTGAAAATTGCTGTGATTTTTGTGGTAAAAATTCTAAAATAACCGTCTGAGGATCTTAACTTTTAAAAAAGCATGTAAAACAAATGGAGGGCAATGTACACGCATTATAGACAGTATATATAAAAAAATCTAAACTGCTCTATCAGTGCGATTTTGAAAGTTGTTGAAGCTAAATTTCCCCATAGTAGCCGTCTCAGCCCACTGTGCATTAGAGATAGGAAGCTGAATTTTCCGTTCTTTTTTATCCATTTGCAAACAATCTGTTTTAATTCCTTCCTTTTGTCCATTAAGGCGCTACCAGGTAAAGACCATGTGTATCGAATATCACCGTCCGACCCTTTAACGAATGTTGGTTTTATAATCGCAAGATTACCATTTCAACATCCATCGCAAGTCCCATCCATCATCAAAGTAAGTCACAATGTGAATTTCGTTTATTCTATTTAATTGAAAAATCACTGCTTGCATTGCACGGCTGATAATACGGTAGTTCTATATTTTCAAAATTATACCAGGTTTGTCAGAAAAGATTTGGGGTATTTGCCAATTTTTATTGATACAGTTTACTTCACAAATTCATTTCTTTAAAATCCATTGCATAAGAAAAAGGCTAACTTAGGTTTGAAAATTTAGTTGGTCGAAATCGGCCTTTTCGCTTCATAATTATGAGCGACTGTAGTAAAATGGTGTTTTGCAAGATTCCTAAAATAAGCCTTCAATTAGCTTGATATTCATGCACGTGTGAACTCATGATTTATGCTGTGGTAAAATATGATTTATTCATTGTTTCAGGTCCTACGTCGCCAAGCTGTTTACAACTTATTACTTCTGAGTTGTGCTGGTAAACTGACTGCATCCCCGAGTAAGTTCCATTAGCTTACTTATCAACTGATTACAAGGTCTTGATGGAAACATTCAGAGCCTGTTAGGGTGAACAGACCGAACTAAGGGAGGGTTCCGATCTGACAAAGTCGTTCGTTTTCACAGAGATAAGGGTCTGATTCTGCAAATAGGCACTGGAGAAGGACCAATAAAGTTGATCCACTCCAAGTCAAAATTTTAGAGTTACAAAGTTTTCGACTCCATTCGAAGTCAAAATTTCAGCTATCGGCAAACTACAGTACCTTTCTCGTCACAGCTATCCAACTCTTTGTACTTTTTTCCGCCCATGAATTCCCTTTCAATTTCTACGAACTATAAGTCATTTGCTAGTGTAAATTTAACTTACACGTGAACAGTTATTTCATTTAAGATTGGTTATACATTCCTAAAGTTATTAGTGATTCTTCGTGAACGCTCTTACTGAAAATGCTAAAAAAATGCTAAAAACAGTCATCAGTCACATTTTGCCAAATTTAGCTTCAACAACAATGGAAACTAACCTGAATATGACCTTGGGAGGAACAAGAATAGGCTGTTTCTCTTTTGCTTAAAAAAATTAAAGAAAGGCTTATTTCAGAGAAGAGATAATGCAATTTTCATTTTCACCATTTGACTGCTAAAAACTGGACTAATTTTGATGGACTTTGTTGGGCATTTTTTCATTATTTTTCCAAATGCAGCAAAATCACCAATATCTGCAAAACAGTAGGATCAATTTTTTCGAAATGAATTTTAATCGTTTAAGCTAGCCTTACTACTATCATTGACTTACTGTTTTCTAAAGTTAATAATTAATATTAAAAAAAATCATATTTCGCACGTAATTAAAAATTGCAAATTGTTTCTTTCTTTCGGCTATCAGACAGAATTCGATCCATTCCAATCTGTCCAGTACTCTAGGTTTTACGATTTTTTAAACCGCTTGAACTTGTTTTGGCGCACTGGGTATATGAGCCAAGGTTTTTGCTTTCAGGTAATGAGAAGTCAGAATACTTCGATGTACAAGCATTGAATGGAAACACAATTGAAATCACGTTTCTTCATCCACTTCATACAAGCCTATGTTCAGGTAATTGTAAATATTTGTTCCCGGAAATTGCCGGATAGGAAATTGTTTCTAGTTGGCTAATTTCAAAACACAAGCTGGAAAAAAGTCGTGCTGCATCTTTCAGTTTTTGTAGACGTACCATACATTGATAAGTGTCTGACGAAAGTTTCCTTCATCATAGTCAGTTGGTAACTACAGTCTGTTTGAGAACCCTTGTTGGAAAAAACGTTTTGCGTAAAGTCTTGCGTTGACAATTTGGCGAAATTGATATAGTNAGCCTATGTTCAGGTAATTGTAAATATTTGTTCCCGGAAATTGCCGGATAGGAAATTGTTTCTAGTTGGCTAATTTCAAAACACAAGCTGGAAAAAAGTCGTGCTGCATCTTTCAGTTTTTGTAGACGTACCATACATTGATAAGTGTCTGACGAAAGTTTCCTTCATCATAGTCAGTTGGTAACTACAGTCTGTTTGAGAACCCTTGTTGGAAAAAACGTTTTGCGTAAAGTCTTGCGTTGACAATTTGGCGAAATTGATATAGTATTTCATAAAACAACTGCATTGATGCACAGGGCTCGTTTTAGCTATATCATAGCACTTGATGAAATGCTTCAGGTATATTAAAGACAGTCTATCCCGTTCATCGTTGGCTGTCAGTTGCAAAAGAGGATTAAAAATTTGTATGGCAGGATTTCCAGAAAAAGTTGAAATACCATCGTTATCAATATCCACCCTGATAAAAATATTGAGAATAAATGGCGGTACCAAAACGGTAGTGGTTATTGATCAGAAACAATTGTTCAATTAACCAGTCATAAACAGGACAGATTGTCTGTAAAGATAAATATACTGATTCATTTCTGCGATGCAGCATTTATAGGAAAATACGTCAAGATTCTACTTTTAAATTTTCTACAACTTTTGTGGCACCAAAAATACGTCGGTGTTTTAGATTCTAGGTACTTTTATATCTATATGCAGATTTTTGATTAATTTCCAACAAGCTAACCACGGCGATAAAAACAACTAAAAGCTCCATCCAGTTAATTTACAAGCAGCTAAAAATTAGATAACAAACTAAACCAACCCAAAGGGGATAAAGAAACCGTAGTTGGTCTTAGAGGGTACAGCTCTCCTCCCTTTGCGTGATTGCTGGGGTTGATAACGCACTAGCCACACGGCGCAAGACCGTAGGGCGTTGTTTTGTGGGTTATCTATTTTGAGTTATGTTCAATCAGACACCATTTTTTAAGCGGGCAGGTGTGAAAATCGCTAGGGATGTATCAACCAAATCGATATGGCTTAAAACTTGTGGAGACCAATGGAATGTCCATGTTCTTCGCTCATAATACATTTGAAACGTGGCAGGTGGCTTACCCTCTGCGTCATCAGTTCCCAACTAAAATCCAGCATGATCTGCTGGGGAAGGCAATTATTCAAAGGCTTCTGCTGGCACAATTGGCTAGTCTGCACTTTAGCGGACCAGCTTTCAATATCGGCAAGCTATGTGTCATAGGGTAAGGGTTAGGGTCAGGGTTAGGTTTTGGAAAAGGGGTTTTAGGGTTCGTTCGGGTAAGTTAGGGTTAGGGTAAGTTAGGGCTAGTTAGGGTTAGGTAGGGTTTGGTTAGGGTTAGTAGGGTATTTGGTCAAATACGTTCCTCAGAGATATGACATAAAGTTGGTCCGCTAAAGCGCAGTCGTCCCGCACAATTCGTCGAGACGGCATGACATCTCGAATGCACAGAAGACACGACGTCATCTTGTTTTGGGGGATAATCTGTGGAAAATTTATTTAGGTTTCTATCGGAAATTTGTATAAACGCGCTCGTATTCTGAGGTGACAAAAGACAAGTATTATAATTGTCAATCACATCCAAACGAATAAAATTATTGCACGAAAAAGCTGATTTTGAAAATAAAGCATCGGCATTGACAAGAATGTTACAATATCTAAAAATACGTTGATTCTAGTGGAATAAGCCAGAAAACGTTTTATATCCCTAGCAAAATACCAGCGCTCATAATTCTCTGAGCAGAATGTATATGAAAGTTAATGAAACTGACAACGATTTATCAGTCGTACCAGTATGTGCACAGGGCTCCGCCGCGCTTTCTCCTCCGCACTTTCCGCTCCTACTCGCCGGACCATCGCAGAGGAAAATTTCGAAAGAAACGAGAGAAACGAAGACAATTTTTTACAGAGAAACTAACGAATCTTAGTAGTGGATTCCCTGTGGTATGTGTAATAATACATTGACTATAGCGGAGTAAGCCACTGAAATTTGGGGTCCCTAGCAAGTGACCAGCACTCATAAGTCCTATGCGTAAAGTTTATTTATCAAAGTACTACAAGAACAGAGCGATTGGAAAGGACTGACAACGATTTATCAGTCGTACCAATATTTGTAATAATAAATTGATTAAGGCAGAGCAGGCCACTGAAGTTTGATGTCCCTAGCAAGTGACCAGCACTCATAAGTCCTTGAGCAGAATGTGTAAAAATTTATTTATCAAAGTACTACAAGAACAGAGCGATTGGAAAGATTATGACTGACAACGATTTATCAGTCGTACTAATATTTGTAATAATACATTGATTAAGGCAGAGCAGGCCACTGAAGTTTGATGTCCCTAGCAAGTGACCAGCACTCATAANGTGTCCCTAGCAAGATACCAGCACTAGTAAGTCCTTGAGCAGAATGCGTAAAATTTATTTAATAAAGTCCCACAGAACAAAGAGCGTTATGAAAGATAATGAAATTGGCAACAATTTATCAGTTGTACCAATATTTGTAATAATACATTGATTATTGCGGAGTAAGCCATTGAAGTTTGGTGTCCCTAGCAAGATACCAGCACTAGTAAGTCCTTGAGCAGAATGCGTAAAATTTATTTAATAAAGTCCCACAGAACAAAGAGCGTTATGAAAGATAATGAAATTGGCAACAATTTATCAGTTGTACCAATATGTGTAATAATACATTGATTAGGGCAGAGCTGGCCACTGACATTTGGTGTCCCTAGCAAGATACTGGCGTTGATAAGGCCCGAGCCAGACGGCTTAAGATTCTAGGTCATTTCACCCAGTGCAATGATAAGGGCTCCCTCTATTTATAAAGAGGACCGCAGGTATACTAAAAGGTCAATAGGCAAACTGCCTATGATCTCCTTATGTAAGCGTGGGTGTGCTTTGTGCTGATCCTAAGAACTTATCTAAACGACAAACCCAATGTTTGAAAATCCAAATCGCTTCAACAAAAGCGAAAACCAAATATATGGAATCGAAAACCAATTAAAACTATATCTTGAAAATACCGAAACAGAGTGGCTATGTTATAATTGAATCTGTCTGCTAATAAACCACCATTCCTGAAGTTATGACTACTGAATGCCGATGTCGACGAGAATTAATCTTCATGTAGCAATTCGAGATAAAATTTCTTATCACAATAATAAAATGTCCCAAGGGATTTAAGGATCATTGTTTTGTCGGTCGAAATGTAACCCATCATATATATTGAGTTGAACTCAGCTTAAACCATTTTCTTAAATAGTAACTAACCTAATTAGCAACTGTAACTATTTCAAAACATCATTTAGATCGCAAGTTAAAATCTTGTTTGTGCACAGGGCCTAGCGAAGTTATGTTATTGAGAGAGTTGCGTGGGTTCGTAACCGCTAAAGCACCAAGAGCTTTGCCACCCTTTAGAGGATTGTCCGCCATAGGGGACCAACGACATATAAATTACTCGATTGACAAAGAAATGTTTTGTAGCCGTTTTTTCATTACTGAAATGATCTGAAACACTTAATTATTTTGTACCCGCTAAAAGTGCTACTGAATATCCAGTTTTAGCAAGGGTGTCAGGACACCTATTATCTCGAAGCTTTCGTTCTCAGCTCATATGAAAGCTGCTATCTCTAAAACGAGAAAGGGCATTGGTTTGCTAAAGTATCTCTCCAAATATCTGCCCAGGCATACCCTAAACGAATTATACAAGCTTCATGTGCGACCTCACCTGGACTACGGGGATGTTATCTATCACATTCCAGCTAAAGTATGTGAATTCAGTCAGAACACCATTTTGCCAAATTTAATGGAAAAATTAGAGTCTGTTCAGTATTCTGCTGCTCTTGCTGTAACGGGAACGTGGAGAGGAACATCGCGTGAAAAACTGTACGCAGAGCTNCTTAAATAGTAACTAACCTAATTAGCAACTGTAACTATTTCAAAACATCATTTAGATCGCAAGTTAAAATCTTGTTTGTGCACAGGGCCTAGCGAAGTTATGTTATTGAGAGAGTTGCGTGGGTTCGTAACCGCTAAAGCACCAAGAGCTTTGCCACCCTTTAGAGGATTGTCCGCCATAGGGGACCAACGACATATAAATTACTCGATTGACAAAGAAATGTTTTGTAGCCGTTTTTTCATTACTGAAATGATCTGAAACACTTAATTATTTTGTACCCGCTAAAAGTGCTACTGAATATCCAGTTTTAGCAAGGGTGTCAGGACACCTATTATGTAATTAATAAATAAATGTTTACTTACCTTGTTGTGATCGTTGTTGTCTTCTTTGTTTTATCTCTCCCTGCCTTTCAACCGACCTTGGCCTAAATTGGGCCAACTGCTTTTTCAGGAATACAAGGGAGCTTGATTCGAAAAAGTGGTCAGGCCCAATTTAGGCCAAGGTCGGTTGAAAGGCAGGGAGAGACAAAACAAAGAAGACAACAACAATCACAACAAGGTAAATAAACATTTATTAATTAATTACATAATAGGTGTCCTGACACCCTTGGTTTTAGTGCTAAAAGTGCTCAACGTTTAACAGCCGTTGATGAGGTAATCTAAAACTGTCACGTTCTTTTTTCATGCTTTATTTTACGTTGTTAAATAAGTTAGATAGCTAATAACATACAAAAATATGTTTGTTGCGTGTGGTACCATCAAAATTAAGCGACAATATAATAAATAAATGATTAAAGTACCATAAAATAGCGTAGATGTAAAAAACACGACGTTTCGAGTACATGCTCGAAACGTCGTGTTTTTTACATCTACGCTAATTTATGGTACTTTAATCATTTATTTATTATATTGTTAACTAATGACATACATGTAAGCAAGAATCAGCTAATTAATACCAACAAACATAACTAAGAGTTAAATGACAAAACGAAGAAGAAACAGATATGTAAATCTACTTAATGTAGCCAATATTCTGTAAATAAGGGGTACAAAGCTTACAAGTGCAAGGAATGAAAAACTGCTTTATTTTTCCTTTCAATATTCCTAAATCTTTGCCACTATATTAAAATTTCTGTCTGTGCATTTGTGAAAGGATCAAGTTGATTTTAGAAATATTGCAAAGTCTTGAAATGTTTTTGAATTTGTAGGGATCTATGCTTTTATAAGCGACCTGGTTTTTAATATATTGAGCCTGAATATATTGAGGCTGGCTTGAAGATTTGGTTCTCATTTGTGGGTTTTTACTTTACTGGAAAGTAATATTTTATCTATTATGGGCGTAGGTACAGCTTGGGGCCTCGATTTGAATCGTGAATGTTACGATCACGAAGTTATCAGAATGTCTAGTTAGTTATCACCCTTGTGGTGCAAGCTAGTGCATGTTATCTTGTAACTCTTTTAAGACTGGTTTTCGCTGGGCGATTATTATGATCAGCAAGATTTATGCGATAATGTTAGCGAAACAATTTATCTTAGACGCGAAAGAGATTGCAATCTGTAATATTTCCCAGAACAATTTTTATCCTTGCCTGAACAGAAACCACTCGTTTTCAAAATAAGTTCTGATGTTTCCAATTTCTGTTTATCGCGATAAGAAGTTACCACTCTTGCATAGATCACGTTAAATGCGATGATTGCTCCGTGGAACCAAGCTTCATGGTCCAAACGCTTTTGTGTCACAAATTAGATGATTGGATTATCGTCAAATGAGCTTTGTATTTCAGAGGGTAGTGGCCTGATTCACAGTGTTTGAGTCATGTGACTTTAGCGGCCTATTTCAACAGTTTATAATAACTGTGAAGAAATAGAGTAAGTTATTCTTTCACATGGCGCAAAAATTGTAACAAGGCCAATTAAACGGCTCTTGTAAGACATATTGTGGATAGCTATTCAACTGAATTGCCCAACCTTTTTTTCTTTTTCAGTGCATTTTACAGTACAAGCTGAGAAATCAGTAAAAACAAATTTAATCACTACCGAGGGTGCTCCAGTGTTTTGCTCGTCAATTTACATGGACAAGATAGTCAACAGGTAAGAATCATGTTAAATTATCGGCTCTGTTTCACGGTTTAAGCGTCAGAGTTATTTTGACAGTCTATCTTTTGCATAACAACTAGAAAATTTGCATCAACAGACGTTCAAAACAAACTCAGGGACAATGCATAAGTAATTTTTTTATTTCATCATTTTGATAATTAAGTCCTGGAGGGGGGTACTGGTAGAATCTTTCTTTAGAGAGCTTAGAATATTATTCTTCGTCAGTCAGTCGAAGCTCCAAAATTTCTAGTATCTGTTGGGAGCTACATGTGACGAATTTGACGCTGTACCTTTGAAAATTGTCACAGTTGTCATTGGCTATAAGAATGAATAATTCACGTTCTCAATGTTTGTTGCAGAGGAAACCAAATACCCATTAACTGACATGATTGCTAGTTTTCTCTTATGACTCAAGCTATGACAGTAGATTGAGGAATCTTGGTTGTGTTCGTGCCAATAGCTTCCAGCTAGTGGTTCACAAATCGTCTGAGCCTGTACGACCACATGGCCGACCTCAAGCCAAAGACGAAACTTTTAAGTTCGGAGCCCACACACATGCAAAGAGTTTGATGATGTCATTGGAGAGCCTTCCTTGCAGAGTTATAAAATTAGGGACTCTCGTTCAAGCCTAGTTTTTTTTGCCAGATATTATCTTCTTGATTGTCTGGAGCAATTTTTGCTGTGTACCACAGGTAGATCTCTCTCTCTCTGCGTGTTCTGCCTGCTGGCAGCTCTCGTCTCAATTAGACTTCGCGCTTCAAGGCTTTGTCTTTAAATTCTGCATACGAGCCATCAAGCACAGAATCCAGCATTCCAATTCTCTTTCTTCCTCTGGGTCTCTTGCCTTTAAGTCTCTCTTCTATGGCAGCTTTTAGTAGGCTTTCGTGGCTGGTTGTGTGTGCTAGCCATTTTTGTTTCCTGATGCTTATTGTTCTCAACAGGCACCTTCTTTCTCCTGCTCTATGCAAAACATCATCGTTTGGTCATCCTAGTAGATAGTGAGATAGATAGTCATCCTAAATTATAGAGCCAAGTTCTTTGAAGTGATTTTTTTAACTCAAAAGTGCCAATTAACTGAACATCAAGGTTTAAAACAGTGATTTCTTATGTTTCGCATCAGTTTTCTATTTCATTACTATCTGTGACGGTCTATCCATCAATAGACGATTGCGTTAAAGATGGCGTCAGGGAATTTTTATCATGATCCTTTGCGTTCCATGATAAATCGACCAATCAAATTAATCGAGATTGTTTCAGACGCAAAGCATCACGGTAAAAAATTCCCTGACGCCATCTTCAGCGCAATTGTCTATTGTTTGGTGAGTCTGAATATGATAAAGTCCTTCAGAGAATTCAAATTGAGAGCCAAAGTATGGGATGTCTCCATAAATTCGCCCACTTTTTTCAGTCTCTGGGGGGGGGGGGGGCGGTAGTTTCTATTTGCCTGCATTTCTTGATTTTGAAGGAAGGGCTTCAACTTTGCGTGTGATACTCATTTGTTGGATTCTACTTTATATTTTACTTTAGAATTAGGAAAGACATTATTTGCCTTTTGAAAACCATACCATAATATTTTGTCAACCATTTTGAAAATGTCCAACTTGTCCATCAGACTTATATTTCATCTAATTTTGAGAATTTACTTGTGAGTTTTATTTCCTTCTATTTCCTACTTTGCGCTTTAACGAGGAATTGCCGAGGAACTTCTGAAACGACTGAAATATAATCGAAGAAATAAACTGATATTGATATGTCAGCTGACAGCGCACCAGCTCGGAAAGTTACTTTATGTACAGTCTGTTCATCCATTTCATCGACCTATTTAAAAACTTGGTTCATTAACTACAGCAATAACTAAATTCTGTGTCACATTAGATGTCAGGTGAGATTTGCAATAGCGCAAAATTACTCATGCCAAACACTTTAATTGTTGTTATTCGCGGGAATTCCACCTGACATCTAATGTGAGAGAGACTTTAGTTATGCGTGTTTCGGGTTGGAGGAGGTGTCGTTGGACACTGCTTTTTCGTTCATTTTTCAACATTTCACAAAACGCTTTACTGTAAAGCCCTGACAGCAAACATTACCAAACATTTAAAATTTGCTTGCCAAGCAAATAGTTTGTCCGTTTGGCCACGACGCAAAACCCAGCTCGACAAACATTTTCTGCTTGTGATAAGCACAGAATGTTGTTTAAGTTGTTCAAAAAACGTGGCCTAACAAGCTCGGCTTCATTCAGCTTGTCAAAGCAATTGTTTACAACGTTGCCAAATGGGGAAAACATTTCTTCGCAAGTAAACCTCAAATGTGTGGCAAATGATGTTTGCTCGTTTGACCAGGGCTTGGAGCATTTTCCAATGAGCTCTTTATCTATGTTTGAATAAAAAACAGCATGCTGTAGCACCTTTTTACACGTTCTTTGCTTGTTTTTCAGACCATGAACTGAGAATAGGGGAGAAGTTGAGTGCATAGACTGCAAGTAGGCAGATATCGCTATCATCATCATATCATATCATATATTTATTTACAGTAGGCTTATAAAATGCTAATTTACAGCTAATTAAGGCTTGAAATTAAAATTTGATTAGCAGTGTTTGATAAATGTTCTTTTGTGATTTTCTTCTCCCCTAGATGCCTGTCAATACCAATAACAATGAGATGCATTCTACGCAAAGCTTCGACATATGTACCTATAAGTGCTCCTCCGCAGTCAACTACGAAGCCTGCCACAACGAAAGACGGCGTAGCAAGACCGAAACAACTTAAACTTCTTATACCCTCGTTTTCAATGGACAATTCAATGACGGCACCACTTGTATCACCTGGTATCTTACCAACGTTTTCATTGACTTCAGAATCCCCCGGCTGTTCTTCATTTACCTTTCCAGTGTCAGACTTAGTATCAACCCTGCCAGGGGGTTACACAAAGCCAGCCTTTAGCTCACCTAAGAAGCTGAATAATTCGCCAGGCAAACCTTCGACTCCAGGAACCCCAAAATCGAGGCCGTTTAAATTGCCGAAAATAACAATAAAGAGAAAACGCGATGGAGATGAATATGAGATTGATAAAGAGAAATCAAATTTTGATGTTTTAGAAGAATCTGAAGCACAAACGATTGCAGAAAGTTTAGCTGATGGTAGCAAGCAAGGCTTTGGGTTGCCTGGTGCTACAACAAAATCAGGTTAGTTGGTCCTATTATTATTTGTATTGGGGAAAGCAGTGTTGTTAAACAAGGGCAAATTTTGTAGCGATAGCATCAGCATGGGCTTCAAGAAACGCGGTAGTTGATGTTCCTAGAGCAGTTTTGTTTCTGCCTGTGTCCCTCTGCCCGTGAAGGTTGTTGACAGGTGTAGGGCACATGGATGCAAAGAAAACCGGGCACAGCACAGGGCCCCTGGGAGGAAGAAGCCTATTGTAGGAACAACAATTACCGCGTTTCTTAAAGCCCATCATGGCATCAGTTACTTTTGATTGACTCGCCATTTCAAAGCGATCAGCAATTGCAGACACAGGGAATTCTCTCAAGCTGCAAATCGTAACCAGCTTCAATAACAGTCAATAGCAGTAAGTTTTCAATGCGAAAAGGAAGAGATGCGGCAAGTCTAAATTCGCAAAGAAAGGGTGTGTTAGCCTTTACTTGCAAAATTGTCAAGGCCCCCCATATTGCATTGAAGTCTATGCTGGTCAGCTTTAAAAGCCTATTCCTGCACACAGCTTCAGTATTCCTCCGCGAAATGTAACTTCTACTCTTCGGCGAAGGATTTTTTAGGTGAGCCTGTGCGCAGGCTAATTGCTAGACGTAACAATTTGTTTACGCTTTTGGTCTTTTTCATTTACCATACTAAAACAAAAATATTAAATACGGAGAAGCTAGAAGGAAAAATGCTTTTTATCTTCTTCTCATACTTGGTGATTTGGCGCCTCACGTACCTGAGTTCTGCCTATTCTACGAACTTATCCCTATAGCACTTGGCGGCTTTGGTACTAGGGCAGGCCTAAGTTATGCATGTTCTACAAACTTATACCCTAGCACTTACGTTACCATGTTTTCATACTTTGTGACTGTGTGTGATATAGTGGGTGAGACACTGTGGCTGACCGAAAGAACCACCACCAGGAAATTATAATTGAAATTTTAATCATTGCATGGGAGGGTGGAGAAAGGAGCGGAAATATTCAAGTGATAAGCAGAGATATACGATGATAGGAAGTTAATGATTTTTAACACTTGAATTAAGCAATAGATAACGAATTTAAATTTTAGATTCCTGAAACCCAGGAGAACATTCTCTCCATGGTGCTATACCACTGAATATGATTATTCAATCCATTACATATTTTGGTTTGAAACGAAGTTTATGGTTATTTAGTGGAGAGATACTTTGTAAACATTTAGAAAGTTGTTCAGAATTTAATTTCATAACTGTGCTGTCTGTGGTCCTCTTGAAGATTTGAACAAAAAGGATGTATGTGAAATATGTACCTTGTTGCACTTCGAGAAACATACATAGTTTGGTTTTAAACAACGTCAAGGGTTAGTTTGAAAAGATACTTAGAAACAGTCAGGAACTTTTTCAAAAAATTAATATTGAAATATGAAATAAATATAAAATTAAAATAAGAAAAATATTGAAATATGAAAGATATGGAGTGTAATTTTTATAACTGTACTGTCTGTAAATTTAAGCATAATAGAACTATGTAAAATATTTACCTGGGTGCATATCGAAAACTTTGGTGTATATTTCTGATTTTGTACTTTCCATGTGAGCATTGTCACAAAGTATGTTCATTTTGTGAATTTTACCGGCGGGTGAAGAAACAGCCTTTCCTAAAAGATAGAAAATGCTGAATCGTTTACCTGAATCTCAAAGAATTCTCGCTGGTCTATCTTTTAAATAGCTAAACTTAGAATTTGACTCGTTGCTCACTACTTTTGATTGAAAGCTCCGTGAGTCCTCTCAGATATTTTTAATAGTTTGTTATCGCATACTTTTTTCAAAATTTGATTTCTTAACCCTATAGCGGGATGAAAGATACTTCTGTATGACGAGATCCTTTACGATTTGATGAAGGGTTTTAGGCCATTTGCTGTTTTCACCCCCTATTGTAGTTAAGAATTTTCTGTTTTTCCTTGCAGATGACTTGCAAATGCGTATGGACAATAAGCAACAAGGAGCAGCAAATAATCTCGCATTTACTACCAACAACATGCCTTTCGATCTCTCTGTTGATGCTTTATCATCCAATGCAATAAGCATCAATACAGTTGGTGAACTGGAAGGTCTTCTTGGCCCTAGTATCGATGTATCCACACTTATGGGAGGTGGCCTGGTTACACAGCTTGGTATTGCAGGCTCTACTTTTCCGGAAGGATTCAGTGCGATCTCAAATTCAGCAGGTATGCCAGATCTTTTTTTCTTTACGGCCGCCATAGAACAACATTTTAGGGCCCTCTGTTCACACTGCTGCGTATTCAATAAACTTATTACATCGTCGTAGTTATCACTAATGATAGACCTGCCGGATACTCTAACCAGTTTAAGAGGTCTCAGCTTGGTGATAGTCTCGTTATGATGAGCGATAACTGGGACTCATTGTAATCAGTCTATTTATTCATATGAAAACAGAACAAAACGTATCCGTCTTTGCTTTGCGTTCACAGTACTCCGTTGAATACAGATAGTTGAATACAATTGTTTGTTTGAGCATAGGCGTCAAATCTTTGAAACAGATTGTACAAATGGTTATATGCACGAGTCAAAGCGATACCCGGACATCCCCCCCGGGCCACCCCCGGGCATTTGATTTTTTTTCATTCTTGGTGGTCAAATTCCCCGCCCTTGGCTAGCGAACTCCCATCAAATGCCCCGGTCTTGCAACCTTAAAATGTAGATTTGGCCATATAAATGGCCCAATAAGGTTTAAAACCCTCTGATATTTGGTTCAAATTCCCCGCCCCTGGGATCGTGTACCGGGTGCGCCAAAAAAAACTATCCACGGTTGAAAAATCGTAGTACCTACAGTACTGGATGGATTTGAATGAATCAAAGTTTGGTTGATAGCAGAAAGACTGAAGTATTTTTGTGATTTTTCTTGTATTTTTATGAGTACAGATAATACAGCTAAATTCGAATTTAAGAAAATTCTGTGTTTGCAAAATGCCTGAAAAGGGGCCTAAAACACTTGATCAAATCTTACAGAAATTTCTCACACCGAACAATGCAAAATTGCAGTTTTTCACGGGTATCGGTTGTCGTCTGCACTTGTATTGCCATGGGATTGAAAATCTTTAATATTTCTTTAAGAATTCATTTCCTATAACGCGGGAGAGGGATTAAATGCTCTTGCATCTTGTTCTATGCGGGAGATTTCGTACGATTTGATCGAGTGTTTTAGGCCTGTTTTCAGCCATTTCGCAACAAACGAATTTTCGTAAAGTTGAATTTATCTATGTTTTCTCTGCTGATAAAAACANCTGTGTTTGCAAAATGCCTGAAAAAGGGCCTAAAACACTTGATCAAATCTTACAGAAATTTCTCACACCGAACAATGCAAAATTACAGTTTTTCACGGGTATCGGATGTCGTCTGCACTTGTATTGCCATGGGATTGAAAATCTTTAATATTTCTTTAAGAATTCATTTCCTATAACGCGGGAGAGGGATTAAATGCTCTTGCATCTTGTTCTATGCGGGAGATTTCGTACGATTTGATCGAGTGTTTTAGGCCTGTTTTCAGCCATTTCGCAACAAACGAATTTTCGTAAAGTTGAATTTATCTATTTTTTCTCTGCTGATAAAAACATGAGAAAAATCACAAAATACTTCAGTCTTTCAGCTATCAGCCAAAATTCAATTCATTCAAATCCATTTAGTACCCTAGGTATTACGATTTTTCAAACGTGGATAGTTTTTTTTGGCGCACCCGGTATATGGTCAAATGCCCGGGGGTGGCCCGGGGGAGGATGTCCGGGTATCGATTTGACTCGTGCATTACATCTTCCTTTTGATTTAATGACTTGAAACAAACTTCAGGTACTCTGCTGTTGCGATCTTCGATGTCTTGATTATTTTCGGAATTACAGTTGCTTGCAGTTCCTTGCATGCAATTGCCTAGTTGCGGTTAATGTGAAGTAATATTTAGTTTTCTTTTATCTCCAGGAGTTGGAGAAAGTCAAGTGGAAGCGTTTGATTTGGATGCAATATCCGGTGGATCAAATATCAATTTTGGTGTTGATGATTCATTAAGTGGAGTATCAGGAACTGCTATCGGTAAGAGTTATACCATTCCAAAATTCAGAATGGTGCCAGAAAGAGTCATATATAAAGTATAGAGTCGGCCAGTAGTTACCGGATACAATCGTTTGATTCACTGTGTTTACATTTGCGTTTGTTTACGAATTTAAGGCTGAGGCAATGCTATTTCTGCAAATGTCTCAAGTGCAATTGGCTTCTTAACGCATTCAAGGAGTTTTGCCCCGTTAGATGCTCTGAAGACTCTGTACACAAGTATTGTCAAACCCCATTTTCGGTGTTGTTGCTCTGTTTTGTGCTGTTGTGGTGTCACTTGAAATTAATGAGCTGCTAGAAGTATAGAACCGAGCAGCCAGAATTGTCACTAAGAGAGTTTGATGCATAAAGCGACCCTTTGATAGACCAGTAGTAAACTCATTGATTCCGAGTCAAAATAACCAGATTTTTCGAAAGCCTCGCTTTGTTTATAACCCAAAAACTTATAAGCCATTTGCTGTTGCCAAAATAACCCAAAATATTCCCAGGTTTTTGATGAAAATTACTAAACCTTTTTCAAACATGACAGTAACAAGCAAAACCTTCCTCGTGCTCTTTTCTGGACTCTGAAGTCGAAAAGAGTGGTTTTAAAATGTTTGAACAGAAGAAAACTATTTTCATGAAAGTAAGCAATAAGATCGATATTTCTTATCAAAATTGTTTCAGCAGAATGTAATCGTTCATCGTTCATCTCTTGCATTTGCTCATAAACCCGTCACTTATTATTACCAGTCTCTAAAGTCTATTTTAAAAGTCTTGAGACTAACATTTTGCGTCGCAGAAAGACAAAAGCGCTCCAGGTTACTTAAATGCATGTAACCTCGCTAATTTGAGTTTCAATCGATTAGGGAGAGAAAGGAAATTTATCTAAACAGAACTTTTTGTGTCAATTTGACGTCGTCAAACGAGATGACGTATTTCTATATATTGGGAAAACGTCTCCTGGTCTCAAGACTTTTAAAGGAGACTTTGATTAGGCTTCGACAGCTTGTATACATTCACGAATTGTGTGGAGGATGATTTCTTGTCTTCCAGATCCTTCTATGGTAGTCGGTTCGACATCATCACTAGCAAACACTCCGGTATTCGACGTTCATCAATCACTCATTGACATTGACTCATTTATAATGGGTGCTAACCCTGACGAAGGAGGTAAAACGTCTGTCAATCAATCTTCAATGGGCGGTGAATGACACCCAGTTTCAAGAAGAATATCTCTAGAGAATTCATCTCTTAGGAGTTGATAACGTGATTAGTCCGTATTGAGTGCAAACTCTAGCAAAGAATTTAAAGCATCTGCCGATGTTCTGTGAGTCATGAATGAGAGACAACAAGACACAATGAATGATGTCCCAAGCGGATCAATCAGTTAGGGATTGATGGTGCAGTAGTGCACAAACTTACTCCAAGATGGAAACCAAAAGGATCCCTAGCTTCCAGCCAAGGCGAACCCGTTATGGCTATTGACAACAAAACCACGTGTCTTCGTCTGTGGCTTCATTAGGCCATTTAAGCAACAAGGATGTGACTTCAGTGAAAAAATCGAATGCTTGGCAGGTTGTGCTCGAAAGTTTGGAGAAATGTACTAGAATTCCAGAAGTTAATGACGTATTCAATCTACAGAAAAATCTCTTCTAAACAGGGCCAAATCCTTGATGAATTTTTGAAGTTTAACTTTTCATTAATTATGATTGGATACTGCATGTCGTCTGTTTCATTTGTGTTTTTCATCTTCACAAAGTAAACAATTATGTGATGTACTCGTGTCTTGTTCCGTCTTGTTGTCCTCACTAAAAACTGCTACATTCAAAGCTTGCAGATTCCAGAAAATGGTCAAACCCTCCTCCGGGTGCCAATTTCGTTAGTTAAACCTTCCTCATTTTGTCAAGTCAAAATAGACAGATTTTTCGAACTCCTCGCGTTGTTTATAACCCTAAAAATTTATAAACCAATTGCTGTTGCCAAAATAACCTAGAGTTTTCCAAGGCTTCTTATATTTGAGTTTATGCCGTTCCGACAGCTCGATGCTTAGAATTCTTTGCTTGAGAGATTCGACCACCCCACACTACAAAACATTTCACACAGTTTGCTCAGTGAGAATGAAGGATAATTTGTTGGTAGGTGCAATGCTCATATTTCAATCTTAGATACAGAAAATAAGTGTTGACTGTAGTGTAGGGGTGATGAAACAAAAACATCGACTGGACCAAACGGTAAAATAACATCCCAAGGCGTATGCAATGGTACCATGGGTTTTATGAAGATAGGCTTTCTGGGCTTTTAGGCCTAGAATTTTTGGACGGCGGCTTTCCGCCTATACCAAACTTTAGAATTTTATAGAGGAGGATCTAGCCAAGGCATTCAAATTTGGCATGTGTCTCCGTGAAAATATAGTGTCAGTCTAGTGGTAGAAAGTTTGATTAAAATCTTTTGATTAGTGGAATCCCTAGGGGGACTCCCTATTGGTAGGTGACGAGGGGGGGTCGGACACAGCATATTTTAAAAAACCCAAAACTATATTAAATTTAGGACAGTTTTAAACCGCAAAAATATTCTAATTGCTTCATAGTATACAAAAACCAAGGTATTATGGCATTTTTTCTACTGCCTTGCAATATTTTGGAGAAAAACTCAGCTTAGCACTCACCTTGTCAAATTTTCTCAAAGCAACCCCCAAAAATATCTAGTTTTACACAAAATAGCGCACCCAAAGGTATACTAGACAACGTTTTCTGAACCCAAAAAGTGTCTGACCTGCTCGTCACCTACCAATAGGGAGTCCCCCTGGGGCGGAACCATAGTTGATGGCGGAATGGATAATGAAGTTCTTCTGAAAACTATAAAATATTTTTTAATGGGCTTTCTCCAAAGCTGCAAAAGCAAAGGATTGCGTTTTGAGATATCTTTCGATTATTGCGATAGAGTGGTTGGTTTCCGAGTAATAAATACATTTCTGGAGCGGAGGATTCCTGAAAATCGGCTTTCTATGCTCATTATAGTGTAAAGCAGACCAGAGTTACTTTGAAAGACAAAACAAAGTTCAGTATAGTATATCAGGGATACCAAAAGTAAAGTATGAGGAAATAAGCTATGAAAATATTAAGATACAGATAGAAGGGCAACTTTTTGTGATTTTATAGCTTTATATGTGATACATTTTAATATTTAGAGAGAAGACCAATTTGCGCAGCAGCATTTAATCTGTGACAATCTCGCAGTCGGGAGCAAAAATTCGAAATCCAGACATTAGCGCGTGCGCATTATAGAAAGTATGATATGAATATCTCATTGCTGCATAGAAACAAGCAAAAAACCAAGAGGAGGGCAAAAAATGACATGGATGAAACTTGTCGAAAAAGATTTAGAAAATGTAAAAGTCAACTTGATAGTTAAGGGTGGTAAAGGAAACACAAGAAGCGTCGTAATAAACGATCATAAAGAAATTGCAAAACAAAGAGAGAGAGAGAGATTGCTGCATAGCAAAACAGCATTATATATGCATGGTCAATTTACTTAATCAAAAGGCAAGCTACCAACCAATTTGTCACGCAGCTAGAACTTTCTGGAGTTCCATGATTTGGGGATTTACTTGCACAAGTTGCAATTGACCACAGTCATAAACATTTGGACAACAATTTCTGTGAGTAAACCCCAGCACGCAGCACTCTCCGACTAATGTTATTATTATTGATTGTTTGATATAATATTTCGGAGAAGAAATGGTCTTTGAGTGGTGAACTACGATGTAATAAGTCTACTGATGGGCCCAGAAATCTTCTGTGGCGGAGGAGGTTGCCTCTATTTCGTTTTTCCGGTTTGTTTTTGTTGTTGTGTATGGTGGCCCATTGCTGCCATTCCTATTTTTTCGTTTTTTCTTATATCTTATGTAAATTCTTTTTGTAATTGTATTTTTTTTTTAAAGAAAAAACATTTATTTTTATTTTTGTTTTACTTTATTTTTATAAAAACAATTTTTAGAATTCAAAATGAAAATAAAGTAAAAGCAAAAAAAAATCGCTTTATCCCTCGTGTTCCAAAACTGCCAAAACCTCGTAACCAACCAAAAACTGCCAAAACCTCGTTCTGGTCCCTCCTTATTTTGGCGGGANTGCCAAAACCTCGTAACCAACCAAAAACTGCCAAAACCTCGTTCTGGTCCCTCCTTATTTTGGCGGGAAAATTGGCGGGAATCGAAAGGAAACACGAGGTTGTGCTGCTTTGCTTTGTGCACAAAAAGACATCTCCATTGTTTCCTTGCTTGAAAACATGGCTGAAAAATGGAAAGAACTGAAGAAAAAGATGGAAGAAAAGAGAGACATTAACAAGAGGAACAAAGAGAAAACCAACAAGAAAATTTATGCCTTGAAATCAGGTGCACTGACAGTGCAAAGGCTCTCCACGTTTGTGTCTGGCAAGGCACAAAAATATGCACGAGTTGGGCCGAGAGAATTCGTTCCGTATCAGAAGGAGGATATCACTTTTAACTCAATAAAGGAATCCTGCAAAGTACATTTTGGCCCAAAGATGGATCCCGACCAAGTCATTGACATTCTCGCAGGTGAGCAAGGACCATCGTGTCATTCTGTTCAATAAATTCCTGATCTAAAATTGATCCATATCAGATTCGTCTCGAAGACATTTGTCGAGAGTGAAGATGAAGATGAATTTCCTGAATTAGGCCTACCAATTGTTCCAGCAAAGAAAAAGAAAGAAAGCGAAAGAGACAAAGCTGTTAAATCAATTTTTTCTGCCAGTGTTCCTAGAGTTGTAGAAGAAAGTGTTAAAGGCGATGAGTTGCCTGAAAGAAGAAAAGTTTACCCAAAAAGTATCTCCATACTTGATATGATGAAACTTGGGAAGGTCCTTGAAAATCCAAATTGCCTCAAACCAATTCAAATATTTCGATTTAGACTTGATGGAATGTTTTGGTCAAGCATTCCTGAGCAGGTGGAATTTAATATTGAAAGAGAATCTTTTGCAGAGGGTGGATTTAGAAAGGCCTTTAAGGCTGTTGGAATTACACCTGGATTCAAGGGCACATGGGTGATCAAGCAGTATCTCCCTAACACATTGGAAGTAATCAAAAAGCTTGGTCAGACACCAGAGTCTCATACAAAGAAAGCCATCCAGATGAATGCTCTGGCTAAAAATTTTGCTGATCAACTGGCAAAGAGAGTTGAAGAAGTGTGCAAAGCTGATTTTGGCAGGGTACCCTTTTACCATGAAGTCTTCTTTGGAAAGCTAGATGATATCTGTGTTTCAGTTGAGCCCTTCATCGAAGGAGAGTTCTGTAAATATATCAACAACACAGGTAACATTGCAGAAAACTTCACTGAGATTTGCAAAAAAGCCGAGTGCTTGGCACACTTTTCATATGCTAAATCATCAAAAGAATTGATGTTGTTGGATCTACAAGGAAATGGCTACTGTTTCTATGATCCAGAAATTGCCTCTGCTTCCCCAAAACAGGGGGGAGAAATACTTTTCTGTGCTGGGAATCTCAGTACAATTGCCATCGATACCTTCATTGCAAATCATAACTGCAACTTCTATTGTCATGGCATTGGTTTGCAAGCATTGACTCAGGAAGATTAATGATGTTTATGCGCCCTTCCCGCAAAGTATCACATATAAAGCATCACATATGAATGAACTTCATCAATCCTTAGCTGACACTCACATTAAGTCATATTAAATCATTAGTGTTTAATTGCTGCATTCAACTACTGCTATAAACTTTTTATCAACAAACTGAGAAAATGCAGCATCCAGTACTGAAATTGCATAACATTTCCTAAGTTTAGTAGTAGTCTGAATCCGTGCACGTTTTTTTAATTTCTTAAGCTTACAGAGAATACATAAAAACAGAAATTTAATTGTGATTGCATGCAATGCAATGCTTGTATGCATATTTTTATCTTTCAACTTCAAATATTTTTCAGCATGCAATTCTTTTTTATCAAATGATAAAGATAACTTTTCAACATACAGTATGACATTAACATTAACAAAAAAAATATCTTATCTCAAACCAAGTATGTAATTGGATGTATTTGAGTAAATATGTATTTAGACCCTGGCAGCCCGCCTGGCAGGTTCTTGTAAACAAATTGTTTCAAATTTTACAAGTGAACAAGAAGCTATAGTATTTCTGCAAATAATAAGCACAAATCCATGCTAGTTTTTAGTATATATTTTGGGGGACTGAAGGTTGGCCAAGTTATTTGCAATCTCTGTACTGGTTGCTTTTCAATTGGTTTTTTTACAGATCAATGTCCTATACTTGTATGCTCATCTGGAAATTCCTTTTTAATAATAAATACTTTTGTGCACAGTCACATGGCAAAATGTCCTGTGGATTTGGTAAAATAGCCTCACATCTTTGTCTGAAGTTGGATTCCAAATAATCTTCTTCAGCTTCCATTACAGCAGACACACCACAAACTTCCACCAACTGGTCTTCTGTAACTTTTTTTTCTAAAAGGAGATAGATAGTAGGGCACTTCAGGCTGATTTTGTTAAATCCCAATTTGTTGCATTTATTCTGCATTCATGGTTCTGATAAATCAGTGTATGATTGTAATTCATTCTATTTCATTGGAATTCATCCCAATTGTAGGAAACAGTTTTTGTGATTTGCTGAAATCAATTGAGATATGAATTATGATGAATTATTGCATGCAGTTTTCATGTTTAATTAGCTGCTTTTCGTATGGTTGAGATGATCCTGATTAATAATAGACCAAAAATTTAGATAAATTCAAATGAAAATAGCAAATTGTGATATCTGAAGCCACAATCATTGACAACATACATTAATTTTAGACCAAGTGATAAAGGGCATAAAATGCTATTCTGTCCCTGACTCTTTTGCACATAAGCTCCCTCCCCCCATCAAACAATGTTGTGATACTAAATGCATAGGTAGCCTTAAAATTTCTCTATCATTTTTTACTAATTTACGGTCACAACATTGACTTCAGGAGGGGTGGGGGGGAAGTCTCACAATTTGGTGAAGGATTGCAGGCTTTAGGGTAACACCACCAACATGTGGCATCAATAAATATGGCACCTTAACTATTAACAATATGTAGTAATTTTGGACTGACCAGATGAAATAATAGATAAGTTACTAAATTAGTAGGCAGAGTTTTACTGTACTTACTACAATCGATCATATTGTATTCATCAGGGAAATCATACATATGATTGGGAATACCATTGGGCAAAAGTACATCCTTCTGTATGCGTATTCGATGAGTATTCCATATAACATCCTTGAAATTATTGAGTTCTTTCTGTAGGACAGGAATGAAAACAAATGCAAGGAGAGATCTGCAAATAGAATATTTCATGTTATCAATATATTATCATCAGCACTTTACTTTTATATTTCTGATTTTGTATTTATTCAATGTTCATAGTGCTTTCAAACTCACACAGTACATATGGTTGTGCACAGGAGGACTGTAGCTAGGGGGTCTGATTATTTTCATTTTCCAGAACAAATGTTTTCATTTGCAATTTATTAATTCCTTGTGCGTAGTAGAAGAAAGTTTGCTTTTAAAATTCAATCCAGTTTTATTTTTTCCTGCTCAAATGTATCACAGTTTAAATGCAAGGGTCACTTAGGCATATCTTGGATATGGGGCTTTAGGGGTGATATGTGTTTTAGCATTAAAACGTACAAAAATGGCTGACATACATCTGAGGCAGGAAGCATTATTTCTAGGAATAATGGAGAGATTTGAACATATCTTTGAGTTGCAAATGTAAAAGAATATTTTTGATGTCAAGCTTTACATTGTAGTCTGCACCTGTTATTCTATTTATTCAAAACGTTTCAATAATGAAGGATAGTCAATATTGACAAAATAATACTGTTAGCCATAAACAGACCTATCTTCTTCAGAGTGTGGATCATAGTGTCCTTCTTCTTTAAGAGATCTCAATTGGTCTTTATAATAGAGCTCCAGTCTCTCATGAAGCTCTCTCCACCAGCGCTCAATCTAAAATGAGAAGGGACAAGGGAAAGTTAGCAATTAGTGCGAAGGACATTAACTGACACTTAGAATTTTAAGCTATAATTTTGAAAGGAGACATAAAAATAAAACACAAAAAGAACACAAACATTGACAGCTGGAAAGTGAAAATCTGTTTTATCAACTAAATTGATGGANAAAGGCAAGCTACCAACCAATTTGTCACGCAGCTAGAACTTTCTGGAGTTCCATGATTTGGGGATTTACTTGCACAAGTTGCAATTGACCACAGTCATAAACATTTGGACAACAATTTCTGTGAGTAAACCCCAGCACGCAGCACTCTCCGACTAATGTTATTATTATTGATTGTTTGATATAATATTTCGGAGAAGAAATGGTCTTTGAGTGGTGAACTACGATGTAATAAGTCTACTGATGGGCCCAGAAATCTTCTGTGGCGGAGGAGGTTGCCTCTATTTCGTTTTTCCGGTTTGTTTTTGTTGTTGTGGTTCAAGCAAGCTGAAAAAAATTTATCAGAAAGAAAACTCAAGGTCTGTCTGGATAAATTGCAATTGAGATGTGCTCAGAAGACACCGGTAGCAGATATGTTGGCACCTGTAAACATAATATGATACAGGTTGATGATGATGTTGCTTGGATGGTTTTTGCGGTCTACTCGCCCAATAAATGCGCAATATGTGACAGAAAAAAGGCCTGCGTTCGAGTTCGTCCCAAAGAACCACAATCATGGGACTTGTCATCGACTTGCAAAGTTTCTGTGATGGAGGCTAATGGTAAGAAGCTTGTAGACATTAGAGAATATGTTCCCTTCAAAGTGGGAGGCAAGAAGAAACCTTCAAAGGATGGTGGAGTTTGCTTAAGTTTGGAGGAATATATCAAAATTAAGAGACTGGTCAATACTATAGATGCTGAGCTGGAAGAATGTTCCAATGGCAAAAAATCAGGGGATGGCGTCTGTGAATGGCACAAATTGTCTAGAGAGCATACACTGCGTGTGGGGAATTTTTGGAATGGTGATGTGAAGATATGCGGAGTTGCCTTGCGGGTATTAAAAAAGATAAAAACTGGAGATCTCCAGTTCTCGAGTTCTCCAGAATTGATACCAACAGGGAAAGGTATCACATTGTCTGTTGAGCCGTGGAATAAATTCAAAGATTTGATGTCGGAAATAGAGGAGAAAGGAGATCTTAAAATATGAATAACAGCGTTTTTGACTGTGCCTTTAATTTCTCAGTATCATTCATCAATTAAAATCAAACTTTATCTTAAAGGGTCTGTTTCAACCAGCATGCTTTGCCCGTGCCATCTCTTTGTTGGCCTTTGTTGTCACCATTTTCTTGGCCCATGAAAATGGCGACAACAAAGAGAATGGCATGGGCAAAGCATGCTGGTTGAAACAGACCCTTTAAAATGTAATTACAATTAAGTAAAACAACAAGTTGAGCCCTAAAGTTCTGGTTCTGGGTTAGGACACCAAATCCTATTAATTTGGATAAAATTTCTTTCTATGGAAACTGTTTGGCTCTGGAACGGGTACATAACATGTTGAGGGTACAGTTATGTGTCTTTCATATCAATTGGTTTGAAACTTGCGAAATCTTCAAAATTTGGGCCTTTTGACTGAAATCAATGGAAAAATTAGCTCCTAAATGAAGGTGAAGTTGCGGTTTTTAGCGCCAAGTGCTGGGATCGCAGAAGTAGCTAAGCGCTAATCGAGTCCAAGACCCCTTGTCATGACGCAAGAGGTGCTGGTGGGATTTGAACCCCGTCCGCCTGACTGTTCTGGCTGCAAAGTCAATGGATTACAACACGGTGCCACAATTAATAGGATTTGGTGTCCTAAATGGGTACTTTTCTGATTCTTACAAAGTTCCTCGTTAAAATGAATATAACAAAGCAAATTTTAACAAATTGAAATTGGGTAGCTTTCAGAAAACTGAGGCAGGCCCCCATTTGACAAGTCAAATGCAAGTCATTACCCCCTCTACTGGGCTTCCTCTTTACTTTAGTAAATCCCTTATCTAAAAGAAAAGGCCGCCACAGTTAAAAGTAGTTAATGAGCAACTTTTCAGAAGCTCTGTGACAATATATGCCCTTTTTCTCCAATGATTGCTGGGTATATTTTGACGCACAATGTTTCATTTATTATGATTAATTATGCAAATCATCTCATTCCCTGTTACAAATGCCCCTTGCTCCTCTAGTATAACATTGTTGCTGCATGTATGGCAATATGTACAGTACCTCTCTTGTATATACATTTGATGATATCTATTTTATATATATATTGTATTTTCATACATTTTATAACTTAAGTATGTTACATATAAAATGAATTAATAATAACTATATCGAAGAATCACTACATTTTATCGATTGATAAGATGAAAAGTATATCATAAAGTACAGTATCTATATACTGAAGTTAATGTCCTATCAGTATATAATCATATGATATATTACAGTACATATATATGATATATAATAATATCATAAATACACCCTATATAATTTTTATAGTGTACTGTTGAAGAGAGCCTAGCTGGCTATTGTTCTTGAACGTTGGTCAATATTTGTCCTCAAAATTGAGTTTTATCGGAGTATTATGAAAATGTATGTCCCCAAAACCAGTCTTTATAAGAGCGCAATTTGTACTGGTACCCTGAAAAATGCGTTGGTGAAATCGTTTTTCCAAGACATACATAGGACCACCAAAAACACAGCACATGCCCACCCTTGAATAATCCAAGCAGAAACATCCGGGGCTAGATTGGTATTGCGTATTGCGCTGGGGTTTCGCGGTTTGCAGTATTTGTTTGGCAATAATTACAAAAATGACAGCTCTGTAACCCAAATCATTTTGGTCTTCATACTTTTTGGCAGTTCTTTAGTATACGTTTTTGAACAAAACTTTGATGGTGCGGTATAAACGTAGCTTCAATGGAAGTATGCCAATTTTTGAGAAATACGAAAGTCTCCTCGCAGTGTTTTCAAATGACTCAATGAAGGTCAAACATAAATTCCTATTTGGATTGTGGTTTTGGTTGCCTTTGCAACATATACAAAATTCATCAAATTTTGAAAATATCAACAAATGTATCAATTCAAGTCTGCCTGGTGCTTAAAGAACGCTGGTCAACCAGCATCCTTTGCGGTCACGCTTTGCAGAGAATGTTGTCATATTAAACTGGCCGCCGCAGTCGAATGGCAACAAGCGAAGCGCGCAAAGGATGCTGGTTGATTGGCGTTCTTTAAACCATGGTGCCACGGGTATCCAATCCAAATAAAATAATGTCAATTAATCATATCCTATTTTTAACCTGTCGACTGTAAATATTTAATCAGAAACTGAATACGCACATTATCTCTGCTCTGTGGATACCAAGAAATTCGTCAATACTGCAGATTGTCAACAATTTTTGCGTGACCTAATTGAAGCTACAACTTACATAAGATTCTTAGATTTTTAAATGCAGCCACGGGGGAGGGGGGTTCTCTGCTATATTTCGAGCAGCGAGTAGCAATGTGCCGCCAGCATTGAGTCCCTATCCTTGAGAGAAGGGCTATCAGGATTATCAGAAAAAGGAAGCGAAACATAGGGGCGTTTGTGGTTAGTCTAGCAAGGAGCAGATCATAAAATGAAATAGAAACCGGGCGACTCGGGTAATAAGTCTAATTTTGCTGTTCGTGCAAACCTTCATTCGGAAACTTTAAAGACTAGTTAATAACATTTTGGAAGATTGTTTAAAAACAAGTTAAAACTTTTGTGTCACCCGGTATGTAAATGTTTTAGGATACACTATCAGTTTCAGGTGAATTCTTTGTGTAAGTATCTACATTCTAGCAATCCTGTCATGAAAGGTCTAACGTCTATCCACAAGAAATACCCGGCAAAATTGTTTAACTCGCAGCTCAAGAGGTCATAAACTCTTCGCTCAAATTCTCAGTCTTGAAGAGGAAGATAAAATTTCAGCGCTAGCAAATTACATAAGCGAGGCCACTAAAAAGAGAACAGAAATGGCGGAAATTGCACCGCATTCCACATAGCCACTTACAAATTGTGTTTTATCTTATTGTTCTGTTTTATTAACTGTTGGTACGTTAGGCCTTTTCTTTTGTTCAATTTTATTAATAGCTGTAGAGCCATGTACTTAGGTATAGTGCTGTATTCATTAAAAAAATGGAATCGGCACGGTTAATTTGGTCTTTACGCCACATCGATTTTTATCGGTCCAATGAGATGGCGTTTTGAAAACGAGGTCCAATCAAATGGCGTATGATCTATTCTATTTATAGCTAGCGGTATTCTATTTTTATCAGTGTCGATGCCCTTTAGTGTCAGATATGATTCTGGTAAAACAGCATCGTATTAAAGACACTGTGCTCCCCATGATCCTTTGCAGTTTCACAGTGATTTTCATGCTGTATAAAAATTATGTTGGCCCAGCAATCGTGTGCTGTATTATGTTTCAATCTAAAAACTAGCGTTGTTATGCCATCGCTTTTGAACTCAAACAACAGATATTCCTGAAAATAATCGAAGGATTATGAAAGCTTTATTCCTTGGAGCTAAATATTCTCCCACTATTGTGTGTTCAAAACAGGGGCGTTGCTAAACCTAAAAAAGTGGGGTGGACTTGGCAAAGAATTAAGTTCTGAAGGGTATACCCAGCCATTTTTACGCCGTTTTTGCTCAGAAATGAATACTACCCTGAGAAATCTGAGGTGGACATGTCCACCCCCTGGCGACGCCCTTGATTCAAAATATGTTGTTTATGGTCAATATGATGTTTTGATGGATTGCACACGTGCAAAGGATCATGGGGAGGACAGGTTTTTTAATACACTTCCAACTGCCTATTGATAAAACCAATTATTCTACAATTTATAATCGCAATTAACATATTATTATAAACACCGTCAATACCGCTACTTGATGAAATAAAAACACCGCTTTCATGATTAACCGTTTGTATTTGAATTGTCATAGCAACAGAAGAAACCTTTGCCAAATATGGTAACTCCAAGAAATGATTGACGGTTTCTATGTCTGATTTTATAGCTTAACTTATATAACTTAATGGGGATAACTGTATCGTACAAGCAAATATTCGCGTCACTTGCAATGGAGAGAATTGCGGATCAGGTTGTTCTGTAGATGAGATGAAAAATCTTTAATGGAGGAAAGAGGTCTTGGCGTAGAGAAGTAAAGAATGTGCGATATGAATGTGGTGAAACAATTTCTTTTGGCGATGTGAGACATCTTTTCAACTGTTATCATTATCATTTTGTTTGCAGTTTACTCTAAATACGATGAGATCTTTTCAGATTGATAAAGATGTTAAAACGTACCGTACTATACTGGGCGCGCCAAAATAGAGTATACCTGGTGTCCCAAATAAAAGGTAACAGATTTGATCAGGGCTAGCGATGCCAATTCAACTCCAATCAACTCGCAATAATTTTTAATCTAATCCTGAAAAGTTAACTTGCACATGGGTATCTTTTATATTGATATTGGTGCTTCCAAATTTGAAATATGATTCCTGCAAGTTCAAATTTGACTCCACCTCCAAACCAGAGCTTTTGCGTTTTGGCCTAATCAAATTCCTGAAGCACAGCAAAATTAAGAATCAAAATTAAAGAAAAATTAGGAAATGCATAATAGGTGAGCTCTAGCAAATAGCGTATAACATAATCAAATTTTTGTTCAAATTTATCAAGGCTATTATTTATTTACTCGCTGTGCTGATTTGCCGCTAGGCCAAAGCGGCCAAGCTCTGGTTTGAAGGGGAAGACAAATTTAGACTTTCAAGATTAATATTTCAACTTTGGAAGCACAAAAATCAACCAGCAAGGTATCTATGTTCAAGTTAACTTGTCAGGATTAGTTTAAAACTGATTGCGAAATGGTTGGAGCCAGCCCTGACATTGCTAGCCCTGATTAAATCTGTTACCTTTTATTTCGGATACCCGGTAGAATCTCCCAGTTTGATTATGTATTATGACCCAAAGATTTTATTTATTTCATCATCTTAATTCCACGTGAATGCCGAACAAGCTTGATAACGTTGTTTTTCTGGCGTGCTTACCTGCTCTCGACTTGACGTAAATGCTGCCATTTCTCAAATTATACTCAAATCTTTGGGCCTCAGCTTATGGCAATGCTTCTAATGTCAAACTTCTACTGAAAAAATACATTGGAAAGAAACCTTTCCCCAAGGGAGTTTTGTCACAAGCTCGACGGTTTTCACATACCATATTTGGAATCTGCTACGACAAATAACTTGGAATCTGCTACGACAATTTGAAACTAATAATCTCACCAAGGAATGTGCTAGCGCTATTTCCAAGGGGCTTGTTAAACGCGTTTTGGTAAATAGCGTGGATCTACTCTGGTTGTTTCTTAGAATTGCATCATTTTGGCCGAAAATTTATTCATTGAAGTATCTCAGCCGAAATTGTATTGTTCGAAGTATTTGTTCTAATGTGCATCAAGGTGCATACATTAGACATACAGTTAAGATGCTTAGCTCATATATTTGAGTTATCAGCGAATGATTTGCTGTAACCCGTGTCTGAGGATAATATGAATACAACCTTACCTATCATTTTCTTATTGTATGTATGTATGTATGTATAAAATTCTTTAACGTGAATAACAGGGCTAAGTTAAAAACTTGTTTTCAGCCTGGTTCACAAAGTAAAATATTATTTGATTTCTTCTTTTCAGGTTGTTAGCTGCATGCACAAATGTATGGTATGCATCAGCAACAATATTGCGTCTACCTTGCTATGTCCGTGCCGACTTCGCAGTGTTCATACCTGACCAAGTACTTGAGGGTCACATGATCAGTAAACACACCAAAACAACGGATGTCATGTGCACAGTTTTATGCGTTGAGCATCCAAAATGTCGATCTTACAACATCAACAGGGAGATGGAAGAATGCGAAATTAACGGTAAAGCCAAAGGGGATGATGGTGGAATCGCTTTATCACAGAGGCATGGCTGGTATTATAAATCAACAAACTATAGCAACACATTGGTAAGTCTTCCTACATTTCCAGGTATTTCGATACAAAATTTCCTCGAATTAAAGTCCCTGTGCTCCCCATGATCCTTTGCAGTCTCACAGTGATATTCATAATCATACTGTATGAACATGTTTTTAGCCTAGCAATCGCGAGGCTGTGTTTTCTTTAAAAAAAAAATATTTTGTTTAGTTTTAGTCTTTTTATTTGGGGGGGGGGCTCTCTCTCTCGATTACACCCCCCAGTAACGACCCCGCTGAAACGCTTCCCCGCCAAGGTGAAATGATGACCCGCCAAGAAATTTGTTTCCCCGCCGAAATTTTGCTCTTCCCCGGCGTGATTTTTGTGATCCTGGTCTAAAATTTATAACGTGGGAATTTTCCCCGCTGTCTTTTTAATGCCCGGCGGGGTCGTTACCGGGGGGTGTTCGATTAGTTTGTCTATTAGAGAGCTCCTCCTTAGACAAATATATCTAAGTACATCTCTTGTCTTGTAATTTTTTCCCTTGTTAATTTTTTCATTGTATTGTAGTGTGTATCATGTATGTATATTAATTTTTTTTAAAGTTAGGTGATGTATATTGTATTCTTAGGTATATTTCTCAATTAAACTGAAACTGAAACTGAAACTGAAGCTGTATTATCTGTTCAATCTTCAAATGAACGTTGTTATGCTATCGCTTTTGATTTCAAAGAACAGACATCATCATCATCATCATCTTTAATTTATTTTACGTAGGCTACTATATTAAAAAGAAAGAATAGCTAAATTACAGCTAATTTAGGCCTACTTAGACATTCCTGGAGACATTTGAGGGATTAAGAAAGCTTTGTTTCCTGTCGCTATTTATTATTTTCCCATCATTGTTTGTTGAAAATATGTTGTTTACAGCCAATCAATATGATGTTTTGATGGTTTCCTCGCGTGCAAAGGATCATGGGGAGTACAGGGTCTTTAATGTGCTGCATGCAGAGCCTAAATCTCGATCTCCTGTTTTTGAGTTGAAGTTACTGAGTTGCTAGTTATTTGCCAAGCCGGTTGACCACAAAACTAGTGCTCACAAAAATTTGCAGTTAGAGTGACGGATACAGAAGACAGGCATGTCAGTTTACGTGTTTTTCCTCGGACCTCGGCTGCCTTGAAATTTGAAGCTGGTCAACCCCGCAAGGGTGGTATCAACAGGAAATATTTTCTTGTTTTTTTTCAACTGTTATAACAAACGTTCTTTTGTACTTGGCACTCTTTTATACTGAAACCCATGAAGCTTATAATAGCGCATTTATTTTTCTCTATAGTGTACCAAAACGATACTGTCAATAGACGATAACGTTAAAGATGACGGCTCCAAAGACTCTGCTGTGTTTCGCTGCAAAGCATGCTGGTAAAAAGCTCCCTGATGACCACCTAACTATGTGAAAATGTTGGTCTGCCGTTTCGACAAGCTAGCTTGGATTCGAATCGACCTTGAATTCGAACGCAACATGGTTCGAAAGGAAACCTTTCCAAAGCAGAAAGAAAAAGCAAAGTTTTGATTCGAAATAAAGATCCGCGTTCGAATTATGAAATTTTCCTATTTGTTTACATTGATTATTTGTTCCAAACTTTACCACAGCTAGCTAGTCGAAATGGCAGACCAGAATTTTTATGTTGTTAAATGGTCGTCAGGGAGCTTTTTACTAGCATGCTTTGCGCGGCCGCCATCCTTAGCGTTCTTGTCTATTGTAATGGTATGTAGGCGAAAAAGCATCCTTTAGTCATCCTTTCAATTTGTGGCTTAATTTTTTATCAATTTTTCAAAAGTGATTCTATTTACTTGAAGACCTGAGTTTGCAATTCATATTGTAGGTTGGGCCAGTATGCGAGCAGCTGAACCCATGTGAAAATGGAATTCTTTGCAAGGATAAATGCACTGCACCATTTTATGAATGCATGCATTGTGATTCTCATTATTCTGGATTGCATTGTAACAAAAAGAAAGGTAACCCCCAGCATAAATTTCAACATAAATCATAGGTTTTTGGAGCTATACTCCTATACGGGAGTTTTAACTTTGTGCGACCTTTTTTCCGCCCCAGGGCACAGTAAATGGTTAATTGATTATTCGATTGATTGTTAGTTGATTTATTGACTGCTGTCCAATTGATTGATTGATTGATTGATTGATTGACTGATAGATAAATGTAGACATAATTCATTGCTAGCATTATGCAACATGCATTGGTCGTTTAGTTGATTGACCAGTTGGTTGGCTGAATGGGTAGTGAACAGGTAAAGTGATTGACTGATAGAATATTTGGCTGATTGATTGACTGGTTAAGGCGCATTTTCACTAAAACAGTTTCGAACAAAAAGCGAAAAATTTCGAGTGAATTGGTACCGGAGCATGCACACATCAGACAAAGGATTTCTCTAGCGAAAAAATCTGTTTTCTCTGAAAGTTTAATTTCTTTCAACTTTAGATGTTTAGTTCGCCAAGAAATTTTTTCGCTCAAGTGAAAGTGCGCCGTTAGTGATTGATTGATTGATTGATTGATTGATTGATTGATTGATTGATTGATTGATTGATTGATTGATTGATTGATTGATTGATATATTCATATATTATTTCATAATCAGATCTCGATGAATGTGCAACGGATCCATGCAAGAATGGCGGAAAGTGTGTTGACAAAGTTGCTGATTACAAATGCGAATGTAATGCTGGCTTTACAGGAAAGAATTGTGAAACAGGTAGGACAAATTTTATGTTATTTTTACTTCAAAAAATGCTGTTGTTATTGCAGTTATAGGATGCCGACCAGTTTCCTTGTGAATGTGCTCGGGGAACATTGGAATTGACAGAGGAATATATTGGACCTACACCAGTCATCTTGAAAGAAAAAGAAAAGACGACTCGTTCCAAATAGGTCCTCATTAATTATTCATGATACGTGTGTGACGCCTCTCGATCAGGTGTTTGTAACAGGAAGCAACCGCAAGCAATAGACCATTACGCTAGAGATGGCGGCAAGGACCTTTTTACCGAGATTTAATGCGTTTTGTAATCGAATCCTTGCACGGTAGAATTGTTAAAGATTCGCCATTGGAACGCAATGCATCGTGGCGAAAAATTTCTCACTGTCGTCTTTAGCGTATATGTCTATTTAAATCTCCATATGTCAAAAATTAAGATCAAAGATGCCAGCTGTAAGCTGTTGGGTACAAGTCGTCCTTTCTTTTCTTTCAAGACAACTTGGGCAAATGAATATATATATAGACTCTGTTACTGCCAAAAGTGTAACAATTTAATAGTTCTACATCTACATCTATAAAAATACTTTGCAAAGCCATATGGCATCGACGCAAAGGGCATCGACGCAAAGGGGTCTAAAACCCAACAAGAAATCAAAATAAAATGTTTGCAAAAGTCAGATTACAAGTTTATACAAGCTAATCTATAAAAAAGAACAAGTCTTAATGTTTACAATTCTAAAATCTCATTATCTGAAAGTGTGGACCAGTCCTTGATAGTTACTGGTTCCAAATGATTACTCGACGCAATCAGATCTAATACTTTATTTTGGCACGTAACGAATAGATACTTTGTACTGGTTGCATTTGAAATCAAACAGTACCGGGTGCCCCAAAAAAGTAAACACGTGTGAAAAAATCATCGGAATTCAATTATCATACAGTATCGCTAAAATTTCTCTTTGATTGAATTACATTTAAGAGTAATAAAACGATTGTTCGCTTCACATAAACGGTATGAAATAACATATTGAGAAACGCTATCTTGAAGAATACTCTTTGAAATTTTGATTCTTTAAACTACAGACCTAATTTTGCGATTTTTCATCATCAGTGTGCATTCTTTTCTGACATTTAAAGGGTTTGTGCAAGGTTAAAAGCTTGCATTTGCAAAGTGTAAAAAAAGTCTAAAAATATTCCTTGCAAATTGAAGGTGCACACGCACCGTGAACAATTGATAACCAAAGAGACAATGCAGTGTCTTAATATTTTTTGTGTTCTATTTATAGACAAGCCTATTTACCAATGCACATTCCCTTTAAGTTCAATTAAACTGCTTAATATAGACCCAGAAATCAATCTGATAAACATCTGTGCATTAGTGCAGTATGTTTCAAAACCAAGCAGCTTTCAAAACAGCCATCTTTGCAAGTTCAAACCTATCCAACAGATAATCTATTTGTTTAAACATAATTTTATCTTTCATATTGATCAAATTTTGGTGATTTTGCAAATGTGTTTACTTTCTTTTGGGACACCCGTTTCTTTACCTTCCAACTTTTTGCTTGCCACAAGCTATTTTGTGTTTCTTGCAAAGTTTTTCCTGAAATAACTCTTTTCCGAAAATTGTCCACCTCCATTTTTAATTCTCCTTATAGCGATTGACATTTGTGACAGTCTACCTTGCTTTAACGGTGGGACATGCTCCATGCATAATGGATCCTTCACTTGCCAGTGCATTCCAGGTTACACAGGGACAAACTGTTTGACAGGTAAACAAATCTATCGTTTAGTTTGTGTGATTGTTGTGTGATATGTTTCCCATCGAGAATGATAATAACCAAATTTGTCATAAAATTGCAATGCCTGAAGTATTGAATAACATTCTCCTGATTGCAAGAGACAGTGAATTATATGAATTTATTTCGTGAAATACGTTGCCCCACAATAGACTTATGATGATCGTCCTAGACTGGACTTGCCAAGATTAGATTAGACTGGTAATTAATTTTGTATGTGAAAGAGTTTGAAATGATAGCTTGAAAACCCGAATTCCCTGAGCCATAGATTTTCGAAGACATCGTAAATATTGTCCAGGATTCGTAATTTTACGATTTCACATTAACTGTCAATTCGTACTTGGCCACAAGATTACTTTGTGGCATAAGATCTGCTTAAACTTCCATTCAATTTCGTAGCATGCTTCAAAAACCAGGTAGCTAATAAAACTCCATATTGTCGCCAATGGACCTTTTCACGAATTAGATACGTAATTTCTTTTGAAATACAGCCTTTGCCTCGATATGATGTGGAGCTAAATCGGTCTAAATCCCAAAAGCGTGCATTGCTCTCAGGAACGCATAAAATGGTTTTGTACGCGTACTTGCATACTTGCATCCAAATGGCATGGTTTAGATTTCTTGCTGTGCTGGGACTTGCAGCGTTTGCCTAGAATTGAAGATATGTTGTAAAAGGTATATTTAAAGCCGTTGACAGGATAATCAATATCCCTAAATTTAATTTAATCTTTGATACAATAAATACCTCAAAAAGAAAAATTATCATTAATTGAATGGCAGTAAGCAGAAATCTGTAGCTTTTCTAGTTTACGATTTAGCAATTTTATTAAGGATGCAAGAATAGGGTAAAAATTCTATTTGACAATAGTATCTTGCAATTTCGTACCATGATTCAAAACCAGGTAGTTCATACAAGTAGAAATTCCCAAAAAATCGGAGCACGTTGAGGACATTTTTACATACTATCTTTTCATGAAAGCATAGCAAGTGATGTCAACAACGGTAACATAATCAACTCTTGGTGTCTTTCAAAAATGTGACGTTATTAGCCTCGTTTATATGTTATGTTGCGCATGCGCTTTTGTTATTGTTATGTTCGAAGCACGAGACGGAATCATGGAGTAGATGAATGAAGCTCACTCGTAAGAAAGTAGTATTCTTTGTGTTATCTGATGGAAACTTTACATGGTGGCAAGTTGCACTTGGACATTGATGAGTCACAAACCCCTGTTGTCATGCCACCTCGCAGAGTCCCCATCGCTCTCAAAGCCAAGCTCAAGGCTGAGCTGGAACGGTTAGAGCATCTTCATGTCATCCAGAAAGTCACAGGTCNCGGCCTGACTACCTTGCTGGACATAATATCTGATCAACGTACTTACAAGACAATTAATCTTTATGTTACTTTTTCTTTTATCCTTTCTTGTTGGAGGAAAGGTGTGACGTTATTAGCCTCGTTTATATGTTATGTTGCGCATGCGCTTTTGTTATTGTTATGTTCGAAGCACGAGACGGAATCATGGAGTAGATGAATGAAGCTCACTCGTAAGAAAGTAGTATTCTTTGTGTTATCTGATGGAAACTTTACAAAAAAGTTTCATTTTCTTTTGTCATCCTTAGTTTTTCGCCTGTTGAGGAGGGAATATGATTAGGGATAGCTGATATTTGACGAATTATACTTTTGGTTTAGGTGCTCCGATTTTGAAAGAAGGCTGCTCATTCCAAGTTGCGAGCTATGAAGAAAGAACAGATAAGGCTGGTTGCTATGAGAAATGCAAAGATAAACAAATCAGTTATACGAGAAAAGCAGCTGGAGCAATATTCGAAAAATGCGCATCAGAGCCATGTGCCTGCTACTGTTCTAGCACACCATATGAACAAGAAGCTGCAAATAAAGACTGCACACTGATAAATCCTTGTAAGTATTCAAGAGGCTGTTGGATACATTAATGAAATTATTTATCATTTAATTGATGTTTTAGTAAGTATGATCGATTTTAAATGCAGCATGCTGTAAGAGCAAAATCAACACTATTTTTAGCATAAAAAGTTACGAAACAGATTTCCTGAAAAATGTCAGGCCTAGAAGCACTTGAGGTGATACTCTTAGGAAGGAAACATGCAAATTTACTCCCATAAGACAGATTTATTAAAAAAGGTCAAGTAAGCTCTCACAAAGATGGATTTTTGCCTATGCAAATGTCCTACCACTTTCCTGCTTCTATAATAGACCATACTTACTAAAACGTCAGTTAAGTGATAAATAATTCCATTGGTGTATCCAAACTGCATAGCATTGGAAAGAAGAAAGATTGCGCTTTCAGATTATATACGCATACATTACGTGTATGTATTCGTATACGTATACATTACATATAAATTCAAATCTTGTTATCTCTTGAAAATTTTCCAATAATAGCTGGGTTGCGTTTTTTCTGAAACACCCTGCAGTTTGCACATGTTCAAAAGATTTTAAACGAATATTGTCCTCTGGAGATGATTTTAATTTTCAATACTTCCATGAATTCTTTCAATAAAAGGGAAAACGACACCATTTTGAAAATAATCAAGATTTTAAGAAATTGCAACGATAGCAAAGTACCTCAAGTTTCTTTCAACCCATTCAACTCAAAGAAATTGATAATATAATTTTGCACCACTTTTTTAAAGATTTGCTAAGTTCAAATGAGCTATCCAAAATGAGCCATAGTTTGTTGAACTTGACGATTTATTCACGTCTGCAAATTTTGGCAAACGTCAAAAAAATTTTAAGACACCCTGTAGCAAGACTTTTTATCAACCATCAACCCACTCACTTGATCTATAAACCAACAAATGCGACTCATAACATCAATGAATAAAGCACTAAAAATCCAAGTCGGTATATTCTGTTTTATATTCCGAATAAATATTTTAGCACATATTCTGAACCTTTCTTCCAGCTTTCACTTTTCTCTCAACTCATTTAAAAAATTGATGACAACCTTCTTCAATTATCCATTTTCAGCTGTAAACGAATGTTTGAACAATCCATGTGGTGATGGGCAAGAATGCTACGATCTTATAAATGGCTACCGATGCGGGTGTCCAAACAATTACTTAGGAAGTGATTGCTCAGGTATTGTTGTCTATTTCCAAAGTCTGAGCACACTTTTGATTTTTTCTTTAAGGGCCTGTTCATATGTTCAAGAACCCAACCTGAGCCACGAAAGGTCTACATATTCTACAATTGCATTCCTCTCCTTTCCAGATTTTGATTCTTCCTTTAAAGCTGGAGAGGGTATCTGACTGTTTTATGCCTTTTATGTCATTGGGAAGTGCCTGCCATAATCTACACCCAATAAATGATATCGTCTCTAAGCCATAGCACGTAGTGCGTACTTGTGGCAAGAGTAGATTATGGCAGTTTCTTAACCCATAAGGACTGTGTTTTTCGACAAAGATCTCCTTCATGAAACTAGGATTAAGCTCCCATTTTGTTTTATAGACCTCAGTCATCAGCAACTGTAAATTCCTTACGTGGATTGGGACCGCATTGTCTCTGAGTAACATCGTATCAAAATCGGATCTCATGTCTTTGTAGGTTGTCCGCAATGCCTGTTCATGAATACGATTAACTAAATCGTGGCCATTAGCCTGCAATATATCTGCTAAGAAGCTTGTGAAAAATAAAAATCTAGCTTAGCTGTATATTTTCTGACTCTGACAAAGAGATTAGTTGATAGACAAATATGACATTGCCTGTAGCAATTGTGTTGCACATTTGCACTTCTAGAAACACTAGATCGGCTACATTATTGCTTCTATATAACAAGTGGAAGCTAAAAATTCGAATTTGATGACTCTGCCAATGATTTAAAAAAAAGACGTGATGCGAAAATCTCTGTTACAATGTTTAGTTCATTTTTGCACTGATGACGAAAAAGTGACCCTCCTGTTTGAAGCTATCTTTGATTTCGACTTTATTGTACCATAACTGCAATAACTTGTCCGATTAACTCAAACAAGGTCTCAAACACTATGTTGAAGCCTCTTCTTTACAACAGTTTCAAAAAAGGAGACAACCGAAATCACAACTCCTCCACAGCAGCCATTGAAACGAGGCACAAGTTTTTTTGGGACATCCTGTGTATAAAAGTTGCAATAGCTCTGAAGAAGGAAATAGTACGATATGTCTAAAGCCAGTTTTGGATAGCCAAAGAGTCTTTCTTAAATGTAGAATAGGCCGTTTTTCTGGTAATTTTGTTTATCCTATCCTTGGCTCAAGAGGGGAGTGGTGATCGAATCTTTTCCTTCTTTTTATTCGACTCAATTGATTTCGAGTCACGATAACGAGTACATGCTCGAAACGTCGTGTTTTTTTACATCTACGCTAATGTATGGTACTTTAATCATTTATTTATTATATTGTCATTTAATGTTTATGGTACCACACGCAACAAACATATTTTTATTGAATTGCTTGCTTGCTTGCTTGCTTGCTTGCTTGCTTGCTTGCTTGCTTGCTTGCTTGCTTGCTTGCTTGCTTGCTTGATTGACTGACTGATTGATTGATTGATTGATTGATTGATTGATTGATTGACTGATTGATTGATTGATTGATTGATTGATTGATTGATTGATTGATTGATTGATTGATTGACTGCAGTCATTTTAACTGAATGATTTTTTTCATAGTTGCTCCTGGTGGATGGGCAAATTGCAGTTTTTACTATACTAAAGTTATCGAAACAAGTTCTGTCAAAACAGACATGTCTTCCTGCTACAATTGGTGCAAAACTGAAAAGCAAAGCACTTCAGTTGGTTTCTATTCCTATTATAGTACATATTCTTCTTCTTATTATTGCACGTGTTACGAGGGAAATGTGAGAAGCATTTCTGATTCCGAATCTTATAAGTGTGCTTTTATAGTTTAAAGACTGGTTTCAATGCAGGGGAATTTTCCAAGCTGGTGGAAATGTTATTGTTTATGAGAGAGAATATCTCTTTGAAGTGAAATAGAATTTTACGTTTTTAACCCTATTTTACCGGGGGTGGGGGTGGCCATCATGGCCCCCCCACTTGAATCATGAACATTGCTAACCATGCTCCTTCGTGGTGCCAAAGTCGACTTTCCCAGGGGGGGGGGAACTTGACTTTCATTAGTACGGGGGTGTGCACTCCAAGAAATAATTTTTGACCCGACTCTAGAATTTTCCCCTCTAAGTGATACCCTGCTTTAGAAAAAATCGGCGAAAATTATACTCCAAAACGTAAAACTACACTGTGCATCATTGAAATAACAGTCCGCTCGAACAAAATACCCCTTTTGACAACCGGCTTTAGAACAATTACCTTGTTTCGATACCCGGCGCTAGAAAAATGAGGCGAAAACGATACCCGAAAAGGAGTGCTCATCCCGTCAGCAAAATATACTAAGTACCCCCGCCCCTCCCCCCGGGCGACTTTCGTATTATCTGAAAGTCGTTTCTGGCCTCGGTTCTCTTTGTTTTGCTTTCATTTGGCGCACAAAGGATCATGGTTAGCAATGGGTCTTTAACCATGAAAAAATCGAAACCACTCTCGAATTTGCACTACACACTACTATTGAGTAATTAGACAGATTAGACAGCATGTAATATATTTATTCCTAAATTTCTCACAAGATAACTTTATGAATTTGTTTTTGTCTTGTCTTGTCTTGTCCTTGTTCACATCGCAAAATCCAGTAGAAAACAGTAACAAAGTTTCATTAAGTGAAAATCCCAAATACTTATCAAAGTTCGTGAATTTTTTTCAAATTTCGTAATTTTGCCATCGTTTTGGGGGAAAAATTCATCACAAAATTTTCTGCAGAGCAGCATGCTCATGCTCGAAAAATTTTATGACGACTCTTGTCGTTCGTTTGAATGTTTCTGAAACATTTCGAACTTGAAATTTTTTCATTCATATTCCCCATATTCCCGAACTTTGAGGACGGTTCCTGTTTCCCTCCGCCGTGCATGTTTCTGTTTCCCTAAGTCCCTCCGTTCGTCCATGTCTCAGTTAGGTTCAGGGGCTACGTACCCTGGGTACCAGAGGCTAAAAATAAGATAGAATAAAATTTAAAGGCTCTGGTACCCAGGACGGGGCTACGGTGCATTTGTTGTCTCGCTTATGCAATGCAACATGTTGCTTTGCATGTGATGGCGAAAATCGCCTCATAGCCCCTTTCATGCAATATAGCGTTGTTTTCATGCAATGCAGCAGATTTTCCTGCAAAAGGTGCTGCGGAAAAATTGACTTTTTCAATTTTTGTGTGCAATATTTCGTATTGCAGGTGGTATGCAGTGGCGGATTTAGGGGGGCAAGTAGGGGTAACTGCCCCCCTTCACGATGAAAACTCAGNTTGTAACTTGACCAATTCCGACCACAGGAATCCCATATAACTGTGTATTTAAAAAAATTATTTTCCTTTCCTACGACGTAGGCTACGTGTTTCATTTGGGAAATAAATATTTTTCTCTCAACAAAATATTTATTTCCCAAATGAAACACGTAGCCTACGTCGTAGGAAAGGAAAATAATTTTTTAAAATACACAGTTATATGGGCTTCCTGTGGTGAGATTGAAATAAAATCTATTTCTTGTGGAATCAAAGCATATAAAAGTGGCTGAAGCCACTTGCGGTTAGACTTGCTCCAAGTCTATTCTGTGGTCCATCAGCGCTCAATAAAACATTATAACTTCTGCGGGGGCGTAAATCGTGACGAGGACGCTGCGAAGGAGAAACGAGAAACGAAAGGAACCGTTTCTCCTTCGCAGCGTCCTCGTCACGATTTACGCCCCCGCAGAAGTTATAATGTTTTATTGAGCGCTGATGGACCACAGAATAGACTTGGAGCAAGTCTACTTGCGGTCAAATTCTAGCCTATGAGATATCAGTATGTCGCCTATGTCCTGTTGACCTCGATCAGCTACCCAAATATGGTACGGAACGTGTCACGGCCTATTGTCTTTGCATGGCTATTTTTATCAAAGGCTTATATATGCTTAGATTCCCTTTAACCGTATTAGCATTGGGGGTATGAAATGCCCCTAAAACTATTTTTAATCGTTTTATGTTTTATGCCACTTACAACATCGGCTAGCATTGCAGAGCGGGCGGAAATTTTTTTGTTCACGCTTTGCAATTGATAGCCTCGCTCGCAGATAGCCTCGCTCAGTTTCTTTCTAATCCATTTTATGTTGTTGCTGCTGTTGCAGTTGTTGCAAAAGTTGACATTGACCAAGTTGTGTCAAATCTCAAAGCTACTCGAAGAAATTTCGCTGTTTTGTCAAACAAGGAAAGAAACAACGCTACTCGAAGCCTGCAAGATCTGAACAAAGAAGAGCCCCCAAGATGGCATTCTGTCCCAGCCTGCCGGAAAATGATCATGATGTTTATGGAGTTGACAGCAGCAGCAAGAACGAGAGAAATGCTCCCCACACACCTTCACGCCAATCACATTCATATGATCTGTCCTCTGCCTGCAAAGTTTCCGTGAAAACTGACAGTAACGATGAAAAGTCTATAGACATCAGGGAATATGCCCATGACAAGTGGGGAGGTCAAAACCCTTCGAAAGATGGGGTTTGTTTGAGTATAGAAGAGTATGTAAAAGTTAAAAGCTTGGTCAAAACTGTTGATATGGAATTAGTGAAATGTGAAAGGGAGGATGGATCTGGATGGCACCCATTATCAGGAGAGCATATTCTGCGTGTTGGTAATTTTGTGAATGGTGATGTAAAAACATCTGGAGTTGATTTGCGTGCGATGAAAAAGACTAAAAGTGGAGAAATGAAACCTACAGGGAAAGGCATCACTCTCTCCCCTGAGAAATGGAATAAATTCAAAGATGCGATGTCAAGAATGGAAGAAAATGAGGAACTAGGAGTATAAAGCTTTTGGGATTATTATGTTCTTTCATTCATTTCTAATTTATTTAGAAAAAAGCACTTGTATCACTTGTTTGCACAATGTATCAAATACTATGACACAAAATGACTGGATACAATCAAGACATCCAGTTTGATTAAATCTAAATTGCACTATATAATATTTAAAATATCCCACGGTGCATTCCATATTTAAACTTAACACCAAAGGTACACCAATAATGAAGTAAGTTTTTATAGATTGAAACAAATATTGATAATCAATTTTATGCCAGTATGCTAAGAAACCAATCTGAAAAGATTTTCGGAATTCCCACTTCCAAAAAAATCATAAAAGTCACTAGAACAAACTGTGCTCTCATGTCTGGGATAGATGGGGTGGGTGGCAAATGTCCCCATCATGATAAACAGTGTGGGTAGATAATTCAATCTGCAGTTCTGTAATCAGGCAAAACACACAAGTTGTTTTAACTGTAAAGAATTTGAAAAACAAGTTCACCAGAATCATAAATAAGTATTAAAAATGAGAGATACAGTTTGAGTTGCATTTCGAGAAAAATAAATTTCCTATTTCAAGAAGATCAAAATTAATAAGGAATAAGGAAGTCCTGGGTAGCTTTTTCAAAAACTTATAAGTGGGGGGACTTGAGCACCTTTTTATTTTATTTATTTAGTGGGGGGACTATTTCGGACTTGAGAGCATGAAATATATTCTTGTTGGAAATTTTTACACAAATTCTATTATTATGATACAGCATACAGTAACGAATGAAGGCAAACTTGCTGTTTTGTGGAAAGTGGAGACTGTATGAAATTATGACAAGCAGAATTGCAATGTATTTATCATATTTTATAAAGAACTTTGTATTTGTATGTGAAAATATATCACGGATAAAACTTGATTGAGATGAGAAAATTCATTATATAACGATTTATCAAAATATTTGACTTCCTTTTGTTTGATTCCCCTTGCATTTTCACCTCCTCGTTGAGCAGTATTGAAAATGATTTTTGCTTCAAACAGTACTTAACTTTAAAGAAAATTGGGGTTTCTTTGCTTGTATCTTTTATTACGTAGTATGAAACTAAATCTAAAAGATATATCAGCTCTATCCATAACTCCTTGAAAATTGGACTGTATTCATAGGAAAGTATCATTCTCAAGCATCTTTGCAAAAAAGGTTTTTCACCAAAATTTTCACAGGCCTCTCATGTTTTGTTTTGGCATTTTGGGAGGCTATCTGCATCTGCTGTGTAGCTTGTTCAACTGTCCTCTGCGGAGCATAATTTCTTCCGCATTGTTTCAGATCGGAAACAAAAGCGCGGAAAAGGAAGTCTTGCAAATTTGCAGAGGATGTTGTAACAGCTCAATCTCGGCAAAAATCAAGCGAAAAGATCAAGATTTCATGGTTGTATGTTTGTAGACAGAGCCATGGCTTTAGTACGCTCTGGATCATTATTAATGCTGCTTGGTTTTGTCAGCATTCAGACTTGTTTTTCAAGTGGTAGCATCGAGGCTCCTTTAGGCCATTTGTTGCCTCTAGGATCTCATTCAAAACCAGACCCAGTGGAAGAGAGATTTGACATCCCTACTGCGGAAGAATTCATGAAAGATTATGTTATACCATCAAGGCCTGTCGTATTTCGTGGCATCCTCAAAGATTCTCCAATGTTTAAGCAATGGACTGATGAACATATTAAGAAGAATTATCCCGATTTAGAGCTGAGGCTGGAAGCAAAAACAGAGAAGGAGGGATACGTGCCAAGTGGTGCAGTGGGAATGGGTCGTGACACTTTCAAGAATTTCATAGAAACATACCACGAGACAAACAAATATGTTGTTTCAGAACTTCCAACTCCAGCATGGCATGAAGTATACCTACCTAGCTTCATGACTTGTGGCCCAGTGCATAAAAGCTTTGTTGAGATAGATTTATGGATGAGTGGAGGGAATACAAGTAGCCTGCTTCACAAAGATGCCTTCAACGCCCTGAACTGCCTTTTTAATGGCACAAAGGAATGGAAGTTGTTTGAGTACAAATATGAGAAAGAACTGTACAAGGCTTATGAACCTGGCTCACCACTTGGTGGCTTCTCAAGGATCAATCCAGAGGCTGTTGACATGACAAAGTATCCAAAGGTACAACTAACCAGACATTTAGGGGGTTGCATGAAAAGGTTCCCCCCTGGGGGTACATAACATGTTGAGGGTACAAGTATGCGTCGCCCACATGGGTGGGTTTCTGGCCCCGTAAAAAAGGGTCAGTTTTTGGCAGATTTTCCTTATACATGGGTCAGTTTGGCTCAAATTGGCAAAAAATACTTTAAAATGGGTGTCTTTCACCAAAATTAATCATAAAAGTGATACGAGGCAAATTTTGGCAATTAGAAGTCTGCTGCTTTTCAAAGTCGGGCAGCAGACCTGCCTCCATCTACAAATTGTGTACTCACTGCAGGCTGACCCACTTATAGTTCAGCTCTGGCTGTGAGCCAAGATGGTCAAAATGTAAACTTGCACACAATGGGTGAACATGGAATTGACTCGGTTACTGCAATTACATGATACAGACCAGCTGGCCTAGCTGGGTTGAATCACTTTCGTTTAGCAAGTCAACCTGGCAAGGTGGAATCCCAAGATTTTGTATGAATGATCTAGTTGGAGTATTGGTACAACTCACTGAGCTGTAAATAAGCTAAAAATGTCAACTCACAATCACCAGAATGCTAACTTTGTCTCTCGCGTGCAAGAAATTATGTGGACACTCCAAACCTTCAAGCACGCCAACACTATTTCATTGAATTTGATGTGCGCATTTTTCATAAGATTTTAAATTCACTAAACAATTAAGTATTCAACCAATTACTAAATTGTTTTGAAAAGTAATCCTCGTTGCGCGCATTGATCTTTTGGAAAAATTCTTGGGTATTTTTGGGAATCAACAAAATCAGCACAAATTCTCCACACAGAAATCAAATATTCCTTTCTAGCATTTAGCCCACATGGTAAAGTGGCCCCCTCAACCAGGGACAACAATCAAAACATCTTGTCCCTGGGAGCAAAAGTCAAACCAGATGAAATTTAGAAAGAATACTCTGTACTGCCAAATTCCGTCTCTTTCATTGGTAGTTTAATATGAGAACACAATATTCTCTCTTATGAGTGCCCCTTTCCAATGAGTACCCCTATCCAAAATGGTTTTGTTGTACATCAAAAAGTGGTAAAAATGTCCTGATCATGAATATCATAAGCTTCCTTCAATAACCATATAGATTTTCAGAGATTTTTCAGAAAGGATAGAACACTTGCTTTAATGTTTTGCTTTTGCTGCATCAGAAAAAAGTCTGATGAAACAAAAGTGAAATGTTCTCTCTTTTTGAATATCTGTCTGATGACGGAATAGTCAGATGGAATAGTCAGGAATTTTCAATTCATGTTTTGAATATGATGTGTCCATTAGGTTGTAGATCACTATTTCACCTATTGGAAATCTCACAATTTCTTGTGAGGCTTGTCCTGTTCCCTAATCCTTTCTTTGTACTTTTTTGAGACCATAACATCAACTTTCGAAAAATTTTGTCAAAAATGTTGTAACTTAATCAGATACACTGAATATCCGCTCCTGCAACATACTGATAACTAATCGATTTCTATATCCCAAATCACCATAACTAATCGATTTCTATATCCCAAATCACCACAAAAAAGTTTTCCCTTTGTCCATTCATGTCGAGTCTTTAGAAAATTTAGTGGAAGAAACTGAAGACTAGAAAATTTACAAAAATACCTCGAATCTAATTCTGGATTTTACCTAAAGACAAAGTCATAAATCGTCATAATCTGTCCAGTGTACGATTTATCGTGGGCTGTCAAAAGTGGATAGTTTTTTTTGGCGCACCCGGTAGAATTATCTTGATTAGTTAGATCTACAAAATGCTACAAAAACCAGTCATAACTTATCAATGACATGACCAGATCTGACAAACAAAAAAGGATATTTTCTGAAGCTAATCATAGATCTTTCTTTATCATATTTTGTGTCAAAAGCTTTCAAATAGGATGTTTTGGTTTTACGACCACAAAAAAGTATACATTAAATGCAAAAAAATTGGACTATGTCCAAAATATTTTGTTCTCCAAAATATTCATCCTATCAAAAATTTATGCAGCACAGAAAATCATGGGAAAGCGTTTCTGCTTTGATGAAAACTAAAATCTTTTTGCAATATTTCTCATAATCCTCATAAATATTTGTTCAATGGAAATTTCTGACGAGGACCCTTTGAAAACTTGAAATAAAGCATGATTTATAATCTTATGAAATTTTTATTATCAAGGAAGGCAAGTGAACTTTAAATAGACCCTTTTGTAGCCTTTTGTAGTCGCCCGAAATTTACATAAAAACGTCTGAAATTCAGTCAAAAAACATCCGAAAATGTTTTCCTGAAAAAAATTCGTCCGAAATTCATTCATCCGAATTTTTCTAGTTTAATTTATACAGAAACATGAAGACCAGCAGGACAANATGAAAACTAAAATCTTTTTGCAATGTTTCTTATAATCCTCATAAATATTTGTTCAATGGAAATTTCTGATGAGGACCCTTTGAAAACTTGAAATAAAGCATGATTGTAATCTTATGAAATTTTTATTATAAAGGAAGACATGTGAAATTTAAATAGATAGTTTTTGTAGTCGCCCAAAATGTACATAAAAACGTCTGCCATTCAGAAAAAAACAGCCGAAAATGTTTTCCTGAAAAAATTCGTCCGAAATTCATTCATCCAAATTTTTTTGAGTTTCATGTACAGAAACACAAAGACCAGCAGGACAAGAGATTGCTACAATCTTAGTCAAAATACTTGGGACAAACCACAAAATTGCACTACTTCAGCCTTTGATTCCGTCCCCCCCCGCTCCCCCTTTTCATTGTTGCTTGAATCAAACGCCATTCGACCTAGCTAACATTGAATTAGGGGGAGGGGGATCACAATGTCCGAAACATTCGATTTCTTCTCGATATTTTAGGAAACATCGCGACAACACTGAGATTTGCCTACTGCCTATGTCCCAGCTTTTTTTGGCCAAGATTGTAGATAAGCCCCACAAGATATTTTGAGACATCCAACAAATGATCTACAACCAAACAGACACATTGTAAATATGGTTTAAATTTTTGGTAAATTTTGTGCTTAGGACACCCCATTTTCCTAACTAACCTAACTAGTGATCTGACTAACAACTATTGAAAATATTCTTGAAAATGAAATCTGCTTTCACATTCAGAATAAAGGGCTTCTTCTCAAGAGAGTCATGAAGCAGAAAATCGTGCTTGAAACTTCTGAAATATGCAGGATGTACGATTACATTTGATTGTAAAAGGCAATAGACAACAACGCTAAAGATGGCGGCCGTGCAAAGCATGCTGGTAAAAGCTCACTGACGACCACCTAGCGACATAATCTTGGTCTGCCGTTTCGACAGCTAGCTGTGGTAAAGTTCGGAACAAGTAATCAATGTAAACAAATAGGACACTTTTGTAATTCGAACGGGCATCTTTAATTAAAACTTCTATTCAATTCGAATCAAAACTCTACTTTTTCTGCTTTGGAAAGGTTTCCTTTCGAACCATGTTACATTCGAATTCAAGGTCGATTCAAATTCAAGCTAGCTAGTTGAAACGGCAGACCGAAATTTTTCTGTCCGTGGGTGGTCGTCAGGGAGCTTTTACCAGCATGCTTTGCAGCAAAACACGACAGAGTCTTTGGAGACGCCATCTTTAGCGTTATTGTCTATTTCTTGGGAGAAAAGAGAACTCTCTACCCTAAACTCATCAGAAAAATGTCTAAATTCTTAAAAAGTCCTCTTTGAACCTTTTTTCAGGCATTTGATTGTCACAAGTAATATCTGATCTTTAATTTTCAAATACGTGGTACATTTTTTACTGAACTCTACTTTGGCGACAATCCATATCATTGTTGATTAAGATTTTATCCTGGAGAAAAAGCCCAAGTTATTTGAAAAACTTCATTTTACTGAAATCGGCCATTCATTTTTTATTTTGTTATAAGGGTAGTATTTTTAGTAAACAGTCTTCAGAACAATGACAAGTAAAGTAGCATATCCCTTGGGATAAGAAAATAACAATACCATAGTTGTTCCTTTCGTGCCCGAACCCTTCATGTCTTGCATAGATTCTTTGGTATAGAAACAATTTTTTTGTTCTGAAGTGTATACGTGCATGGAAGATATTTCCAAACTTAAACCTATTTCAGAGTGAGTGATTCTTTAAGTAGAATAATTCATTGTTATGGAAGGTAAGACGAGATTCAACCAAATAGATTCTCCAATCTAAATGGGCCTTTTTAACAATCAAAGCTGTATAATTTTTTTGTATAAAGCTGGCAAACGTAACGTTCGAAACTTTTTGTCAACTTGGTCGTTTTTAGCATGGCCGCTTAGAAGATAGATGTTTAACCCAAGGTGTCTAGCATGATTAGATTCAGTAAAATTAAATCAAATTAAATGAACATAATATTTTTTAGGTGGCAACAGTGCCCTGGACCCTCACTACTGTTCAAAAGGGAGACTGTCTGTTCCTTCCAAAAAGTATGTACCATCAAGTCAAATCCTACGGCACAATGAACACAGCCGTTGCATTTTTAATCTCAAGATTTGACAAGATCAAAGCAAATCGAACCAAGTTTGATGACTGCCCAAGCAAGCCACTTCCATTGAGTGAAATTGATGTCGATTGGCAATACCCAGGGAAGGACATGATGTATATGGGANCAATAGAATCACGGAAAATAACAGGAGGGGAGGTTGATTTAATACAAAAATAGAATAAATTACCAAATAACAAAAACTAAAAAAATCAACAGTTAATCTGGTTTCCCTGTGAATAAACCGAATTTATACAAGGTAGGCGCCCTTTAATCTAAGTGGGCCCTTTTAACAAACAAAGTTGTATGATTTTTTTGTATAAAGCTGGCAAACGTAACGTTCAAAACTTTTTGTCAACTTGGTCGTTTTTAGCATGACCGCTTGGAAGATAGATGTTAAACCAAGGTGTCTAGCATGATTAGATTCAGTAAAATTAAATCAAATTAAATGAACATAATATTTTTTAGGTGGCAACAGTGCCCTGGACCCTCACTACTGTTCAAAAGGGAGACTGTCTGTTCCTTCCAAAAAGTATGTACCATCAAGTCAAATCCTACGGCACAATGAACACAGCCGTTGCATTTTTAATCTCAAGATTTGACAAGATCAAAGCAAATCGAACCAAGTTTGATGACTGCCCAAGCAAGCCACTTCCATTGAGTGAAATTGATGTCGATTGGCAATACCCAGGGAAGGACATGATGTATATGGGATACTCTGAGCTGAAGTCAATAAGAGCAGGCCTTTACCGATTGCCTGGTAAAACTGAGAAGGACACGTTCAACAAAATTTTGCAAGCTGTAGAAAATAACGATTACCATCCAATACCTGCAAAAGAAAAGGCAGAAAAGCTAGTGAAGATATTGAAGAATGGAGATCCTAATGCAAAGATTACAAGGAAATTGATAAAAAGTCTGCCCAGAAGTGCGATCCGAGAAGCTGCCTACCTAACCGAGCCGTTACTGCCATCAAACACATATGATTATGAATATTTTCAAATTGCACCAAGAGAGATAGCAGAATTGTTGAGTATTCTGGTAAAGAAGAACAACGGTGTTGTAACAAGAGAAGATTTCGTTGCACAATATCAAGAACGGCTATGGGGATCAGAGATGTTTGGCAATTCGGTATTCGATGATTTAGCAGGAAAGGGAGAAACGAAAGTAGGGAGTGATGATATTAGAAAGAATTTCCAATCAGCAGCGAAGAAGTTTGACAGAGTTGAGAAGGACCAGATGAGCGGAAGTGAAGATGAAGAAATAGAAGAAGGAGAAGATAGGACTGATGATGCATATTTAGGAAGAAATATCGACCTTGATGAGGACAAAGATAAAGAGACGCTTGACACATTGGCAAGTCAGATTATCAATGGAGGCTTTGTTGATAAAGAGAAGAATTACAGGGCGGATGAACAGGACGAAGAGCAAGGTGATAGTGAACCCAAGGAGGGGGCTGATGGAGATGCGGAAGAAGATAGTGACAGCGGAGAGGAGGGTGAGCAAAGCAGTGACAATGATGAAGCTAAAGAAGAGCCTTCAGATGATGCCAAGACCGAATCGAACGGAGGTACTTCAAGTAAAGATGAACTTTAATTTCATTTTTCTATGCACGCAGTTTTAGACAGCTGTTTCCGATGGGTAAATCACTTCAAAAATCTCGTACACTTTTATAAAAATCTTCAAAAATTCAAAAAATCTCGACATATCTTCAAAATCTGAAAAATTTTCAAAAATCTTAGAAATAAAAAAGGAGTCCGAAAAATCTTCGAAAGTCTCAAAAATCCTAGAAATCTCACTCTATATGTGATCTCGAAAAATCTTGCAAAATCTTGAAAATCCCAGAAATCTCCAAAGAGTCTTACAAATCTCACAAATCTNTACCATCAAGTCAAATCCTACGGCACAATGAACACAGCCGTTGCATTTTTAATCTCAAGATTTGACAAGATCAAAGCAAATCGAACCAAGTTTGATGACTGCCCAAGCAAGCCACTTCCATTGAGTGAAATTGATGTCGATTGGCAATACCCAGGGAAGGACATGATGTATATGGGATACTCTGAGCTGAAGTCAATAAGAGCAGGCCTTTACCGATTGCCTGGTAAAACTGAGAAGGACACGTTCAACAAAATTTTGCAAGCTGTAGAAAATAACGATTACCATCCAATACCTGCAAAAGAAAAGGCAGAAAAGCTAGTGAAGATATTGAAGAATGGAGATCCTAATGGAAAGATTACAAGGAAATTGATAAAAAGTCTGCCCAGAAGTGCGATCCGAGAAGCTGCCTACCTAACCGAGCCGTTACTGCCATCAAACACATATGATTATGAATATTTTCAAATTGCACCAAGAGAGATAGCAGAATTGTTGAGTATTCTGGTAAAGAAGAACAACGGTGTTGTAACAAGAGAAGATTTCGTTGCACAATATCAAGAACGGCTATGGGGATCAGAGATGTTTGGCAATTCGGTATTCGATGATTTAGCAGGAAAGGGAGAAACGAAAGTAGGGAGTGATGATATTAGAAAGAATTTCCAATCAGCAGCGAAGAAGTTTGACAGAGTTGAGAAGGACCAGATGAGCGGAAGTGAAGATGAAGAAATAGAAGAAGGAGAAGATAGGACTGATGATGCATATTTAGGAAGAAATATCGACCTTGATGAGGACAAAGATAAAGAGACGCTTGACACATTGGCAAGTCAGATTATCAATGGAGGCTTTGTTGATAAAGAGAAGAATTACAGGGCGGATGAACAGGACGAAGAGCAAGGTGATAGTGAACCCAAGGAGGGGGCTGATGGAGATGCGGAAGAAGATAGTGACAGCGGAGAGGAGGGTGAGCAAAGCAGTGACAATGATGAAGCCAAAGAAGAGCCTTCAGATGATGCCAAGACAGAATCGAACGGAGGTGCTTCAAGTAAAGATGAACTTTAATTTCATTTTTCTATGCACGCAATTTTAGACAGCTGTTTCCGATGGGTAAATCACTCCAAAAATCTCGTACACTTTAAAGAAAAAGCTTCAAAAAATCGAAAAATCCCGACATATCTTCAAAATCTGAAAAATTTTCAAAAATCTTAGAAATCAAAAAGGAGTCCGAAAAATCTTCGAAAGTCTCAAAAATCCTAGAAATCTCACTCTCTATAAGTGATCTCGAAAAATCTTGCAAAATCCCAAACATCTCCAAAAAGTCTTACAAATCTCACAAATCTAAGGTTTGCAAAATCTTAGAAAATCTCGGAATAATCCCAAAATCTTCCCCAAAAAATGATCTTAATTCTCAAAAAATATTAATAAAATCCTAAAAATCTCAAAATCTTTTTAAATGCAGAGTTTTTTAAATCCCAAAACCTCGTACGCTATATTTTTCGAGTGATATGCCCCTCAGATATTTTTGTATCTCACAGACACAACTCTATAAACTCGAACTGTTTCTTCAAGACAATTTTCGCACATAATTTCTCCCAGTACTGTTTCATGTCCTCTAACGCTTTCATTGGTTTTGTAAAACTTTCTTGAACAATTTTGGACGGCATTGTATCTCTGTTTTGGCTTCATGATCGATGCTATAGCATTTGTAAACATTTAAAACAATTTCGGTCTTCGGACAAGTATCACTTTACCTTACTGTCAATTCAAAATTGTCGAAAATTTCGGACATCTACCAGTTGTCCAAAAAAAGTCCCCACGTTTGAAAAATACCAAAATTTGATCACAAGGTCAATCTTAATAATTTTTTTTTGGCAAGAAGATTAAAGAACCATAGTATTTTTCCAGTTGTAGCTTATTGTTTGACTTGTGTTGTTTAGAAATTCTCAAATTTGGCTCTTTTTAAGGCTACTTGGTTTTGAAGCATACTGCAAAAATCCACAGATGATCGACAGATAAAGTTCTTTGTGTATATTAGGCTTCTAATTTGGTCATAAGTATCAGAAAGAAACGCACACCATCACTGGCATTTTTAACGATAAAGTAAATCTCAAAATGTTGGGTTTTAAATAGACAACATTTACAATGTCACTTAAAAAGTATGGGTCAGATAAGGTTTTTTATTGTGTTATTTTGTACCCCTTGAGTAATGAGAACAAACATTTATCATCTTCAAAGACAATGGGATTATTGACAGAACGGATCTGAGATAAATTTTACGGATAGGCGTAATAATCTAGTTTTGATGAATTTTTAAAGAGGGGGATTTTTTTGGGACATCCGATACTTCTCTCAGTAACTGCTTTTTGCCTGATGCTCGTAAGATTTGTAAGTTTCATAGCTGGTATGGCCCACCAACGTTATCAATTTCAGTGGCGGAGACTAGAGGGGAGGGGGTGCGGTCGCCCCCAATGTTGGGTAGAACAAAGACCTTTTGTTTGAAGACACTGGAAACAAACAATGCTTTTCAACTGAAACAATAGCTTCGCCCCCAATATTTGGCAAAGTGTCCGCCACTGATCGATTTGGAATGAAATTTGATGACTTTTATATTCTGATTAGTGCCACTGCTGTAATATTTTAATACTAATGTATGCTGGTAAATGTGATTCTTATGTTTTGCTTCTAACTGCGAGTCAAAACATTGACAGCTTTGCTGCCACTTTACACAAGTTTTCTTGAGTCTTCTTCGTAAATCAACTCACATTATCTACGAATGGTCTGCAAAAATCGATAAAACAATCCTTTCATTGTTTCGGGTGAGTCAAAAAAGTGTCATCGTTTGATAATTCACCAAAATTCGTTTTATGTTGAATTTATCTTTTTGAGATGTTGCAATAAAGATCAAATTAAACTTAGGCCTAGTTTAAACGTTGCATTTCTGCTGTGTCGAATTGAATTACATTTCATGGGACAATAATGCGGCAAAACTGCTTGTTGATTTGGACGTCGTAAATAATATTGTCACTTCAAATTACCTAACGAAAACCCCCACGTGGAGCAAGCGCATTGGGTATGATTTTCTTGGTATTTTCTTTGCGAGTGTAAATTAAGGAACAGCCAATGCGATAATTTAGTTGATTTAAACGTCGAATTATCGTCGCATTTAATCGACACTTGGAGAAATAATAGACCATTTCGCAATTTGCAGAAAGGGATTGAGGAGAGCGCGGCCAATTCTGCCAGCCTTGGCAACAAGTAGAAAGTCTAGGCCAATGCTGGCAGAATTCTACTTGTTGCCAAGGCTGGCAGAATTGGCCGCGCTCTCCTCAATCCCTTTCTGCAAATTGCGAAATGGTCTATT
>REGM01000107.1:275042-336963 GCA_004194415.1 Aurelia aurita | reverse complement strand
TTTTTGAGGAAACATCTTACATAGACAGTCTAGCAGGAATTGACTGTTTTACTTTGTTTTCTGTTAAAACATGGCTCAAAACGAGGTTTTTCAAAAAACGTTTCCAGAGGCTTTCACTAATTTGAGCAAACATGTTTTGATTGCAAAACGTGATTTGATTCTTGTCAAATATATGCAAAGAGACATTTTAAAAATCAACAAGAAAATAAATTTTGGAAAGCTTTCAACCTTGTGACAATAGACAAAATCGGCTAAGGTTTGTTTACACCCAGTTCAAGTCAAGTGATCAATCTCTCGATGGAACATCTTTTTATTTCTTTAACGTATTTCGTGCCATGAAAATTTGTGCCATGCAGTGGCGTGGCCACGGGGAGGGATGGGGGGCATTTGCCCCCCCCCCCACTTCTGTGAAAAGATGGTCCTCGAGATTCTTTCAAAAACGAGGAGAAAGTCGCTGGGTATAGGTAGGGTGTGTAAGAATTTTTCCAAGAAATGCTGGAAAGTGACAAGGAGAATCATTCTGAGCCAAAGTAAAGGTTTGCATTTTAAAAATTTTCCCAGACGTACTATCGCAGAATTTTAAAGGCTTCCATTTCGGGGTCATGCAAACATTGGATTGTGAGAAGCGTTCTAAAACAAAGTATAAGGTCTTTTGCGCAAAAATTTTCCCAAAGATGATGATTCATAGAAAACTGTTACAAAATTGTCAAACTTTCCAATGGCATTGATAAAGATGGGATCGAGAGAAGCGTTCTAAGCCAAAGTAAAGGGCGTGTCCTCAAAAATTTTCCTGGGGGCTTTTCGCCCCCAGACCCCTTCGTTTGAATACCCCCCAGTTAATTTGTCCTGGCCACGCCGCTGGTGCCATGAATGCAAAAAGTAGTATGATACTAAAACTTCGCAAGAGTATGGTCACATGACTTGAAATAGGTAAAACAAACCTTAGCCAATTTTGTCTATTTTTGAGACAGCTGGGTATATCCTTATCTAAAGAAATGCATGTATGCTACTGTCCTAATGCATTATTAACATGCTTTTGCATTAGCACTACCAAGCAATGGTACACTTGGTGGGCTAGCGTAAGATTCTGACATCAATGTTTGTGGATGGACACTGTGTTGATATGGAAGTCCTTGATGTAACGAGTCTCTAGGTGGACACGGGAAACCTGGATCTTTCGATTTTCCTTTTTTATTTTTCCCGGATGTTTTTCTATTTCTTGTCTGTATTCCTTCCTTCTTCATCGTAAGTGGTCGGTTGATCTAAGAAGAACATTAAAAATATTTTAAAGAAAAATAATAAATATTTTCAAGGTGCGGAAAAAAGTCACAAGTTTCTATGTTAATCGCAGACTTCCAAAGACATGGAACAGCCAGTGCCCCTAAAACTCCTTGTATTAACTACTTTCTGAAAAATAATGTTACTTAATAATTTTATCCGGTCATGTACGCTTTCTTCGGCGTCTAAAAAACATTTTACTGCATCTTCGAGCATGTTCAGAAGAAGAATTTATATTTACGTCTTTGAGGTTTGCTCCGTGAGACACTGCAGAATTTCAAATATAAAACAATGCTTTCAAATTCTTAATTAAAAAAAAATTGGCAAAAACATTAATTGATTGCAAACACAAAGCCTCGTTGGCGATATTGCCTCGGTTTAAAACGGGCGCAACGAAGGAGCAGAATGGTTTCATTCTGCTGTGCTGCATGACTTAAGAAAACGATGCGGCTTATCTGTGGATGGCACCTTTTGCAGTAGTTCCATTGATACAATCATAAGAAAAACATTTCACGATTAGCAGCATAATCAAATTCATTCTGTAGATTGAAAAAGTTGGGGTGTTCTTAGGTAATTCTGTTGCGTTGCGTCCATTTTCTCGATTTTATTTTAATTTAAAATAAATGGAATAATTTCTTATAAACGCTCAATTATGTATCTTGTAAAGATTGGAATGGCTTACTCTGGGTAATAAAGCCAAGGGCTCATCAAGTAAAGTTCGAGGGGCGAATCACTCCCAAAATAGTGTACCAGATTTTGAGATTTTGAAAAATCCCATTTAAGCGAGAGATTTTGGGATTTTTCATGAGATTTAGGGATTTTTAAAATCTTGATAAAGTTTTGAGTTTTCAAATGTTCCGAGTTTTGGCAAAATCTTTTGGCCGTTGAAAAATATTTTGAGACATTTTCTAGACTTCCACGAGATTTCTTAGATTTTACGATTTTTTCAAAATATTTTGAGATTTTAGCAATTTTCAAGAGATTTTAGAGATCTTGTTTGGTAATTCGTCAAAGGTGTACGAGATTTTTGGAAGTGATTTTTGCCCCTCGGTAAAGTTGCTCTTGAAGAAGAATACTTGACACTTACTTTATGAAGTTTGTAATAAAGTCCGCAAGCATTGCAAACAGGCTCGCCATTAGCATTCCTCCTCCAAAGAGTCGTTTGGGCAGTTTTGCAATTTGAGCAAGATATACCAGTTCTTCTGGATTGAGACTGAAAAGAAAGGTCCTGGTCAGAAAGTGAAAGAAGGAATAAATAGTATTGGCCTCAAACATATCTAGAATAGGTTATCAAACAAGTATCTTCCAATAATTTAAGAACTTTGTAGACTGTTGGGGGCCTGCTGGCTTCTCTTATAAATCATGAATTTTTTAATATCTCGATGGGATGTTGTCGGGATCTCAACAATCATGCAAAAACCATGTCGAGCGACACGACGAGGCATCGCATAACATGATACGACACATCACATAACTTCAATACAACACAAAAAGTAAAAGACAAAACTACACGTAAACACAACGAAAACAAACAAATTGTTTATGCCATTTAGAATTTAGAACTTACAAACGATCTGATAATTGAAGTCTGTTTGCAAAATTCGTAAAATATCTTTTGGAAAAATTATTATTAGACCCACTAATGATTTGACCGACCTCACCGAATGACCAATNTCATGAATTTTTTAATATCTCGATGGGATGTTGTCGGGATCTCAACAATCATGCAAAAACCATGTCGAGCGACACGACGAGGCATCGCATAACATGATACGACACATCACATAACTTCAATACAACACAAAAAGTAAAAGACAAAACTACACGTAAACACAACGAAAACAAACAAATTGTTTATGCCATTTAGAATTTAGAACTTACAAACGATCTGATAATTGAAGTCTGTTTGCAAAATTCGTAAAATATCTTTTGGAAAAATTATTATTAGACCCACTAATGATTTGACCGACCTCACCGAATGACCAATATCAAGAGTCGCAGACCGGTATCAATTGTGGCCATTGTTAAAAGCAGCAACCACTTGGGCTAATTTAGTTAATGATATGGCACTTGTATTTCGAAGCCAATATTAGATGCCGCCAAGTCATTGCAAACATTGCATCGACAGCATACAAAGTATTGTAAGTCTGAGGAATAATCCAATAAATGACAATGGTAAACAGGACAACGTTAATTTTTATTAGCTTTAATAAGATAAAATCTGGGGGGGCTGCCCGATAAAAAAGTCTATTGTTAATGAAAATTTTTAGGCGGATTTTTGCCCGAACATGGCCAATTTCACGTCGCCAATTTTCACCTCGGGTAACAGGGCTGAAGTTTCAGCCCGGGCTGAAAACTCCTATGTGAACAGGGCATTGGTTCAAAGCTTTAAATTGCTTATTATTATAGAGCATTGATAAAAACAGGGTGGCAAAAACAGCATTTTATATGCACCTCATATAATTTTCTTGATTGTAACATCCTAGAGCTACAATGTATCAGGTCATTTAAAGTAGGTAATTATCAGCGTGCAAGGGATGAATATCGTAAAACAAAAAAAACCAGCTCCAATAAGACAAAAAGATATGTTGTTCTGATGAATAGATTTCGCACCTTTCTTCACGGTCAAATTTTTCCCACGTGGTTCATTTGTTGATGAAGAGCAGCAAAAGCATTGACCGATTAGGGACTGATTAGCATGAAATTTGACGATTTCCGCGTGCCCTCGGCAACCAGTAAGGATTTGATTTGTATGTTTTATAAGATAACGTTCGAGATGTAAATGTTACAACTTTTAGTTTGCAGAGTTTTTAGCTCGTTTCTTCTTCACAAAAAAAAACTTTATGGCAAATGAAAGATAAAAATTAATGTGATCTGTTAGTGCCAGCCTCTTAGTCTGTTAGTGCCAGTGCCAGTCTGTCGAAGGCCATTTCCTCATGGGGTAGACTATATTTCTATGCGACTCATAAACTCTTCATAAAATAATGATCAGTGAGAAATTAGTGGGTGTACATGGGGTCAAAAAATTAACCCCTCCTCCCCACCTCGCATTTAACGCCATCAGGACTCCTCGCAAAGACGTTTTTTCCAATTGTTACCTCCTCGCATTACAAAAATTACTAAGTTGACTCCTCGCACCTCGATGTCACAACGAAACAAATGTAACAAATCAAGGACACTCTAATCACTGGAGTAAAATGAGAAGATTTGAAAATAAGACTTTTGAGTGTGCTTTTGATTAGATCTGAAATAATTTTGCAGCCAACATGTAATTTTGCATAATTTTTGCAGTCCTTAATCTTATTTTTTTCCTCGCACCTCGCAGGTTAAAATTTTTTTTTGGGATTCCTCCCTCGCACGAAAAATGCGAATCCTCGGCTCCTCGGGGTTAAAAAGTAGCCTCCTCGCCTCTTCATTCTCCTCGGACTTAAGCCATGTACACGTACACCCACAAATTAGGAGACATTCCGCCACTTCATGGAATAGAAACAGTTTCTTGAGGCAAAAAACTCCCACAATTATCATGAGAATTGATGATAAGACATCTACCACACATTAACTGGCGATTTCAGAATTTGGCAAACAACATTTTATGGAGCCACATTTCATTTTATCAGCAAGAAATGATAAGGTCCAAAATTTCTCAGATTTTGTAGTCAGGTGACAATCAAGATATTTGGTAGAAAAATCTTCTGCTTATCAATAAAGCTGTCAAGACTGTTCATGTCTGATTTGCTCTTTTGTATCTTTGTATCCCTGTGATTTTACAAGCCTTAATACGGTAGATTGACTACCTGGGCTGTAGTTTTGCGCCAACACTCCTCTCCATGATATGCTGTTTAAAACGTAAGATAAAACAACGACATCCATTTATTCAATTCTTTGCGTAGCGTAAGTCTATTAGATTTAGCCTAGGCTAGAAAAGTTCAGGGGTGGAACAAAATACAGAGACTGGCTTTTGTTTCAGTCTATCCCTAGACTCATTACAATTGTAGTTTCGCTCCTTGCCTGAACTGCTACCCCTCCCCACTACAACTACAGGCCTCATCAAACAAAGTGGCAACAACAACATCCATTCAATGACAACATCAATAGACGATTACGGAAAAGATGGCGTCGGGGGGCATTTTACCAAGATGCATTGCGTTCTATAATGGAATCAACAGTGATTCTATAGAAATTCGATCATCAAACGCAATGCATCTTGGTCAAATGCCCCCCGACGCCATCTTTTCCGTAATCGTCTATTCAATTGAAGGGATTTTTATGGTGAGTCTAGTTCTGTCCTCGTTCGTCGTTGCTGTTGTTAGGCAGCAAGCTAGCAAAAAAATGTTCTATCCCGCAGTTGTTTGAAAAGCAGCTACCGTTTTGGCTTCAAATTGTTACAAACAACAGTAGTTTCAGATTAGCTTCGACTGCTTCGACCTGGGCTGCAAGACTGTAAGAAAAGTCAGTTCAATGACAAAATAAGATTGGGAACTGGAACACTCACCAGCCGCCGTTTTGGTTTAATGAGAGGTCTGCTAGCTCCATTCATTTTATGATATAATCCACAAGCATTGCACAAGTAGTGTCCATGAGCATCACGCCTCCACAGCGGTGTCGATGTTGCTCCACAATTCATGCATTCACGATTTTCGCCTAGAAAAAACACATCATTTCAATTTGAAGCAAAACTCTCTATTGCATATCTACCAGGTCTCAAAGTGAAGGGGTGAAGAAGAGATTGGATGGCACAAGGATGATAGCCAAATTAAATGCTGCAGTTTGTTGTTTTGTTTAGAGAATTTGGGGGTCTTTTAGCACAGCCTTGATTTTTAGGCCTAAGAAAATCCTGGTATGTATCCAGTATTTATAATCTTTGTAATAAACATAACACTAACATAAACAGCCATCGTGAAAGAGTTATAACTTGGTAATGATGGTTACCAATAAACGACTGCGCTGAAAGATCATTCGTAACAGTGATCCTTTGCAGTCTATGATGAATCAACCAATCAAATCAATCGAAATTTAACGTTGCACAAAGGGAAGCAAAAGGGTCGCCAAGGATAGTTGTAGACTGCCCCCCTTGCCTGAGCAATCGTTTAATCATCTTTCAGGACCCTAATAATAACAGTATTTATTGTACTGATAGGTTATCCTGTTGAAATACTATATTCGATTATTATTATTATTATTATTATTATTATTATTATTATTATTATTATTATTATTATTATTATTATTATTATTATTATTATTAAAGGCAAATGACGGAGATATAAGGCGACTTAAATCAGGGGCCTGGGCAATCCAAATATAGCCTATTGTATTCCATTGTATTTGATGACCTCCAGAGATTATCAAATGTACTGGACAATGAAGCCACTCAGACATCTTCTGTCCTATTTTTAAACTAGGCGCTATATATCCGTCATTTGTCTTTAACGTAGTAATACGAGGCTCAGCCTCACATTCATGTTATGACCTTTTCAGATAGAAACAGAGAAGAACCTCTTACCACCTGCGGATTTTCTCGTGACTCAGTGAAAGAACCACAACGTCTAAAGCTAGAGAATGGGCAGTGAAAAACATAATTGCTGTGGATAATGAGAGTCTGTCCCCCAAGCAAAACATGTCTCATGCGGTAACTGGAGGAATAAAGGAACCATTACTCCATGCACGATATAATTGAATTTGGGAAATTATTGCAATACCGTATTTAATAGTGGGGAATTTGCTAAGGGAAGTCAGCTCATAAGCATGGAATCCGTAACGTCGAGAAAAATAGGATTTATGTTTGGTTGAGCAAAGGACACTGACTGATGAAATTAGGGTTGCAACTTTGGTTTTCCTCCAATTTGATTTTCAATTGGTGTTTCCAACACAGTGAGGTTGTTTTTAATGACACATTAATTCGATTAATCCACAGAATTTGGGAAATTATCTTCACGTAAACGCCTTTTGATTAAAAGGTGTCGTACTTTAAAGCGATGATCCTATCAGATTCTAAGTAGACTGACGAATAGTCCACGACTGCGCAAATTCCTTCGCAGCGGTCATCTCTGACAGGAGTTTGCTCTCTGCAAATACTATAGGTATAAATAGGTTATCCTGTTGAAATATTCGATTATTATATGCTTTTAAATTCAACTTATTCAGAATGGGGATTGGGCACGAGCGCAGGGCAAATTATTCCTCCAAAAATGGACAAGGCATAGTGACTTTCGCCAAAGGAGGACGAGATTTTAGGGAGTGGTTTGCCGTTCGGGAATGAGCTCCTGCGCAGCAATTGTTGTTACCCGTTTACATAGACTGTCTCATAATGACCTTGTGCACGACTGTACCATGTAGAGTACTGGTAAGCACATGAACCATTCCGAGGGTGTGAGTGGCCGAGAGGATGAGTGGCCGAGCGGCTTATACAGTTTTCATCAGGTGACTGAAGTTAAGCTCGGTCGAGTGAGGTCAAACTCCGGATGGGTGACCTCGGAGGCCTGACCCGGGGACTGACCTCGCAACTCACTTCGCCGTCCTTCGAAAGGGACGTTAAACTAGGGGTCCCATGCCTGGATGCGGCATGCATAGTGGGCCTAAATTAGCTTTAAGCAGCTAGAAAATCCTGACAGCCCACTTAAAAACAAATAACTAACTGACTGACTGACTGACTGAAGTACACGTTGAGATGACATTAGTTCAGGTCAGGCGCTCCCTGGTTCAGGTTTATCTTAAATAGCATGTAAACTTGGGCCAGATGGGGGTGGGGGGAGGGGGTCTTTCATTCAGGTGCCTGAAACCAGCTGCCCTGACGTAAGCAAGTTGCGGCACTTTCTTAGGTTTTCTTTCTCACGTCGAAATTGAATACTGGGTACACATAACATTTCTGATAATCGCTCTATTCGCCATCGCCAAACTTGCCACCAATTAAAAATTGACTAAAAAGACCTAGCCAAGGGGCGAAAAAAGCGAAAACAAAGCCTGATGTAGTGATTCTACACTTTGAGTTTAATGCTTCTATCAATGCTGCTAAGATATAGAAGCCTCTTTCGTGTGGCTAAGCCGACCATCTTTACGTATAGGTTTAGCAATTTCAAAAGAGACCACCTTTTGGAAAATCAACTACTGATGTCAGTTTATACTGCAGGATATTCTTGCGGGTTTACCCAACTCACCGCACACAATCTCTCCCGAGATAAGCAGCAAGTGACAAAACAGTTTTGTTTTATCTTCATAGAATTATTCTGTATTTTTAGCTTAGCTATGCCACATGGCGGGTGGGCAAAGGGAGGGAAACGTGGTGGGACGTTACAAATCTATAAAATACGTTTTCACTGCCAAAGGCACATCACACGCAAGTTTTTGTAAGAAACCACTTGTAAGAAACTGCAGGCCAATTTTTTAGGAGATTAGAAACCATGATACCTCGGTTAAAACTTGAGAAACTATTGGAATTTGTATCTTTGGTGGTTTTCCCCAGTCGTTCAAAATATTTCCCGTAATATTGTAAATCGTTGAGTTTATAAAATGGCATAAATTGAGCTCCGTGTGTGAATTCTGCAAAACTTGTGTCAAGATCTAGCTAGGAGGTACCTGGAAAGTATTTTGGATGAAAGAAATAAAGTCTATAGTTAGAGCATCAAACTGAAGAAACTCGTAAGAAATTTTTTAAGCAAAGATGACTACAAATTTAAGAAACAGAAAAAAAAAGTTTCTTATAAAAAATTAGTTGATTGGGTTTATTGCCCACAAAAGATTATGCAACTTTGGTCATGATTCAGCAAATGAATTTTAAAAAAACATTCACTTTCTTTAGGACTCCCTGACAAAGCAAAATTTGTTCGTAAATTTTAGCTTAAAACTATTGCGATGGGTTTTTCTTTGGAAATACTAACATTTAAAATATTTAAAACCTCTTTTGCAGTTCGGTAGCAAGCGCAATTCTAAAAGTAACTGTAAACATTAATTGCTAATTATCGGTCGGTATCGTCAAGTATTTGTTAGATTTATCTTAAACACCGTTACAGAAAAGTAGCGGAAATTGTCCTGTTTATAGCTCTTTTCCAAACAAAACGCAAAGTAGAGACACAGAAAAGATGTCGACATAAATCAGAATAATTTTCAAAGAGGCGCTAACGGATTTAATAACAATTATCATGAATTGTAAACACACTGCCTCCAAAAGTAATTGCGTGTACTTCTCATTCAATACGCTAATGTTCTTTCTCTGTAACCCCTGCTGAGGGCTGAGAAGGTGGCATTTCGATGCATCCATTTCGCAATATATTTTGGGGTATTCATCAATCTTCTTTCCGTTTGATGTAAAATGCTGTTTTATCAAAAGGTTCCATCCCATTTTATTGTTACCTGGCTCCAACATGACTCAGTGGGAGTTCCTTACTGTCCCAAATACAATTCTAATTAATTTTATTGATTTTGCCCTAACGAATTCACGAAAGAAGGATGATGACCTTTACTCACCAGAAAGAGTAATTTACTCTTTCTAGGCTTTCTATCCCAGTGTTGCAACAGTCTTCTTCTATCGACCAGTCCTGACTAACAGACCATTTTAGCATTTAGAAAAGAGCACGGGGAGAGCAATATTTTGCGGTAAATGGCGGACACAAATCTGGTAAATGGCTGCTCTGGAGATTTCCAATTGATATATTGAGCTCTACAAGCCTGTTGGTTTTGAATTTACGGTGAGAGTAAAGAAATGATTGCACAAAATCCAGGCGAAAAGATGTCCTATGACCAAATAAGCCTCGTAACAAAAGAGAGACTCTCTCCAATCCAGACAAAGGGGCCTAAATCCATAGTGGTCTCATAATATCATCACGAGGAAAATTATACTGTAGCCTACTCAGCCTAGGCCAAATGGAACAGAAGCAGCGTGTCTTCTCTGGCATGTTCCTGCAACTAGGCCCATCCTAAAAGTTAAAATTCTTATTACCAATTGAAAGGACGAACGTGCTGACCGCGAAAACACCTTTTGTTTTGATCTCATTCTAGGCCAACTCATGTATATGCCCAAAAACCATATGATTTTGTATCCAAGATAGTGAGGAAAACTAGAAATGAATTGAATACAGTGGGAAGCCCTTGTTCTTGATGTTCTATTCCTGTGTTGCAAAAAGGATATAATGGGTCACTTGGGAATTACTTTCAATAAACTGCATCGATCTAACAATAAAGCGCTAAATAAATCCACAGCCAATTCTCTGATCCATGATTAGAATTTGAAATACAATGTATCGATTGCATCAAAAGATTACAAGTCACCGCACCGCCTTAATCAAACTTAAATTAAGATTAATATCATTAATACCAAACATTGGAAGAGTCATGATGCTAATAGTCTTAGCACTGTAATTCTATCAATTGCTACTATGATCTCCTCTACAGTTGCCTGAGCAACGTCGGAAAGATTTCGATGCGAGTACCCAACACGCACACGAAAGAGTATACCTTTGATATGTCGACGATATTTTGTCCAACTGTAAAACAGAGGCTGAGTGCAAGATACAAAACCTTAATTCCTTGCAGTCATGTCTAAAATTTACTTTTGAGAAGAAGGAAATCATTTCCTTGCCATTCTCAGACGTCTTTGGTGAGAACAGCAATTTGACTTCTTTCTAGTGTGGTCAAAAACATGACAAGAATAGCACAGTTGCATGGCCGTACACAGCTCAAANCCATTTTGGCATTTAGAAAAGAGCATGGGGAGAGCAATATTTTGCGGTAAATGGCGGACAGAAATCTGGTAAATGGCTGCTCTGGAGATTTTATAACTGATATATTGCGCTCTACAAGCCTGTTGGTTTTGAATTTACGGTGAAAGTAAATAAATGATTGCACAAAATGCAGGCGAAAAGATGTCCTATGACCTAATAAGCCTCGTAACAAAAGAGAGACTCTCCAATCCAGATAAAGGGGCCTAAAGTCCATAGTGCAGTGGTCTTATAATATCATCAGACGAAAATTCTACTGTAGCCTACTCAGCCTAGGCCAAATGGAACAGAAGCAGCGTGTCTTCTCGTCTTCTCTGGGATGCTTCTGCAACTACGTCCATCCTAAAAGTTAAACTCTTATTACCAATTGAAAGGACGAACGTGCCGACCGCGAAAACACCTTTTGTTTTGATTTGGTTTAATTATGATATCTCATTCTAGGCCAACTCATGTATGCCCAAAAACCATATGATTTTGTATCCAAGATACCAAGATAGTGAGGAAAACTAGAAATTAATTGAATACAGTGGGAAGCCCTTGTTCTTGATGTTCTATTCCTGTGTTGCAAAAAGGATATAATGGGTCACTTGGGAATTACTTTCAATAAACTGCATCGATCTAACAATAAAGCGCTAAATAAATCCACAGCCAATTCTCTGATCCATGATTAGAATTTGAAATACAATGTATCGATTGCAAAAAAAGATTACAAGTCACCGCCTTAATCAAACTTAAATTAAGATTAATATCATTAATACCAAACATTGTAAGAGTCATGATGCTAATAGTCTTAGCACTGTAATTCTATCAATTGCTACTATGATCTCCTCTGCAGTTGCCTGAGCAACGTCGGAAAGATTTCGATGCGAGTACCCAACACGCACACGAAAGAGTATACCTTTGATATGTCGACGATATTTTGTCCAACTGTAAAACAGAGGCTGAGTGCAAGATACAAAACCTTAATTCCTTGCAGTCATCTCTAAAATTTACTTTTGAGAAGAAGGAAATCAACTCCTTGCCATTCTCAGACGTCTTTGGTGAGAACAGCAATTCGATTTCTTTCTAGTGTGGTCAAAAACATGACAAGAATAGCACAGTTGCATGGCCGTACACAGCTCAAAATTTTCAGGGAGACAATGAAGCTAAATTTCCTCAAAAGTTACCAAAATCTTTGTAATTTCCACCTTTTCACATCGTATTTTGAGAAGTTTTAGGGGTGCAACTGCCCCGGCTGCCCTCGTGTGGTGTTCGGCCTTGCACAGTTGCACTATGCATTGGTATTGTGAGTTTCAACAACAAGTAACTTATTCACCCCCCCCCCCTCCCCGCGGAGCCCCAATGCTTGCTTTTGCATTATTACTACTACGATAAATTGATAGTGGTATGATCTGAGTTATTTGGGAACTATTTGAGGATAACATGTACAACTAAAAAACTGCGAGACCAACTTTGACCGTTGTGTTGCATGTTTCAAATGCGTGCCCCAAAGAGATGCAGTGCTGATAAAGAAATTTCTGCACGCAAAACGATGCTAATTATTGCCTTATTATCTTGACAATCATTTTTCAATTTTGTAACTAAGTTTGCTCCTGACTTTTTGACAGAGATTCAAGTCATGCAAGCTTTACACTGGCGTGTTTTGATTTTGCCAACGACAGCAGTATCAGCAATAGACCTATTCTACGAGAGAGTCAGGATCAAACGATATTTTTATACAATTTCTAGAAATCAGACACGGTGGTGCAAACTCTAACGCCACTCAGTAGAACATTTCGTATTAAATTGTATGAAAATATCGCTCGATCCAGACTCTTTCGTAGAATAGCTAAAAGGTATATTAATTCGATTAAGTTCAAGTCTAATGCAAGTCTATTAAATAGCCTCGAAAATGTAACTTGTGATAGATTCCAGCATGTTTATCAATAAAGTTTCACTTATATCTCCAGAGAAATTAAACTTTATCAGGCCATGAGTTCGGAATTTACATTTAGCTTCAAAACTTGAGTGTCCTGAATTCTTATGTCATGCATAGCTTAGGCCATTTGAGCATCAAATAAACAAACAAACAAACAAACAAACAACAACAAACAAACACATCGTTTACCAAAATTATCACCAAAAAGTCTAAAATAACAAATCTAAAATGGTAGAGAAAGCAGAGGAACATCTACGAAAACATGTCAGGCAAACATTGCGCATGCGCACTGGATAAATGTTCAATATGGTGGCGAAAAGACTTGAACATAGAGAAACAAAAGAAGGGTTATATGAAGTAGTGTTGAGATGACTCACTAATTAAAGAAGATTGGGCAGCATTTGACACTACTGAAAATATTCTTAGGGGTTTCCAAATGTATCGAATGTAACCGCGAAAACTGGTGTTCAATCGAGTTCAGTGAGCTAAAGGCAACAGTAACGCCATGATGTGTCATCTTGTATCTATTAATTTCAGAAAAAGCGATTGATGTGTGGGAAAACGCTTATATCAGAGATCTCATACTGATTGATGTAATTTGTAGAAACGATAAGAAAAAGTTAGATTTTATCTTAGAAGAAACAGAACGATTTCTTTCGTAAATGAAGGAACATGATAAAGATGATTTATCATAATGGCGCATCTTATCGATAAAAATGTTGACAAAAATCAGAACAGAGATTGCTAGACGATCATACGAGATGAGTGCAATGCGCTTTAGATCGAAATCTAGCATTGTTATTGTAGAATTTGAGATCAAATTAATCTTATGCATGATAAAATCGCGCATATCGAACTGTAAAGGAATGTCCGAGCACTCGATCTATTCAAATTTCATATCGTTTACAAATCTACATCGATCAAAATTTTATATCTGTCTGATAAGGCTGTAGATTAGACAATTTATCAAAACTTGCTCGATTTAATTCAAGTAGAATCAAGTTAACCTGTTTGAAATCTTATCAAAACGACGCTTAGTAACGTGAATAAAAAGCGATCACAAAGGTTGTTCGTTTTCTAAGCTTCACAAAAAGGCATAAGGCCAGGTGCCCGCCACACTGCACCTTGTTAACCGCGAAGTCGAAAACAGAATTAAACTTACTGAAAACATTAGTGAAAAGCGTAGAATAACAACTACCGTGTAATATTAGCAATATAAAACAGATAGGACAGCCGCTACTGTTGCTTGCGGCAGGATAAAAACAATTTGATTAATAATTTGTTCGAATGTAAACAATGGGAGATCAAACCAACATTCATCTTGGAAATATAAAAAAAGTTTTAAAACGTCGAAGAAATCTACCAAATGTCAACAAACCAAAATTGACCTCTAAAAGTTGCATCCTACATTAGACTGCTTCATTATTGTCAATTGTATTATTTTTGCCAATTGTTCTCCAATTTGAGAGCGCATGTGCACCTGAAATTTGCATAATGCGTGCCTAGGCCAATATTTTAAGTCTGCTTCCTGTTGAACGGACCTGCTTTCTTTGATAAGGTCTATGGTTGCTTGACTGAGAAAATATCATCGACATAAAGCAGACACGAGCGCTGAGAAGGACAGGACTACCTAGCTATAAAATTATCCTGAAGAGATAGGAAAATATTTCAAGTTTAAATATGACTCAACCTGGTTCCGAGGGCCAGTTTCCTACGTCAATACTGGATTCAGCAGGCTCCTTTTGGGTCATGGGAACGAGGTTGAAATATGACTGAGAAAGTTGAGCTTGTATTGGAATTAGATAACAGAACGTATTCCAACCAAAATATCCAAGGATGTTTTCTATGATATCTTATCATAAGCTATGTGCCAATTTTCCACTTTCAGTTATGGGTCAAGGTTTTCATTTTTTGGTATGGTAGCCAAAGAGCTGGTTTGCTGGGGACCAATTTGTACAAATTTACAATTTATGAATATAAGGAAACTGATGATAAATTTTCTTGTTTTTATCTCTGTTTCAGGTCTCCGTTGGTGCTCTATTCGTCCGTTCGCCTCAACAATGAAATATTTTGAACAGTGTCTAGCGAAAAGGTAGTCAGTAACTATAGTTCTTGTTTTCAAGGTTGTATGCAACATAGCTTCAAAAATTTAGTTTTATGAATTTCCTTCCAGAAAATTTGAGTTAAAGAAGCCTAACACCTACCCTGGGTACCCCCTGGGTACCATACCCAGGGTACCTAGCACCGCACTTTCAGTCAAAAATACGACAAAATCGCTACAACAAAATATGTGACTGATGCCCAAAACCAACAGCCTACAAGATTTTATTAGAAAAACAGTTGAAATCGGAGTTGGTTGGCCACCTGAACGTTTTGGATTTTAAATGATTAAAAAGCCAGTACTTAAACAATGAAGTTGTCTGGGAATCGCTTCAGAGGTCATTTACTAAATTTCTCACAAAATGGCAACAGAAACTTAAGCGATGATCTTGAGTTTTAAAATGTCAAGCTCGTGTTGCGACAAGGCCATATGCCACTTACACCATGCTAATAAAACCACTAAGCTCAAAGAAGAATTAAAATTTCTGAAAGAAGTTTCTGTTTCACTTAGGTGTTTAAGTAAACCGGATAAGTTCTACATAAATCGAGAATTTATTAAATGCCAGATGTTACAGTTCTGATCGAAAAGAGAATTTGTGTAATCATGGTATGATTAAATATTTTCGGCACACATGTTTCAGATGTGAAAGTTTTCCTTCGGAAGCTGCATGTTTAAATGCTTTTTCTAGCAGAACCAAAACCTTGCTAGCAGCAAATAAGACATGGGTTAGGCCTGTGCAAGATGGATAGGCCCGCGTAAGATGGATAGGTCAGGGTGAAATTGGCAGGCCGGAGTAAAAAGGGTAGCTTTGGTGGACTGAAATTGCAAATCATTAGCAGCAATCAATATTCTCAATTTCTAAGAGGATAGTTACAACAGTAATAGCTCAAGAAAATTTACAAAATATCTTTATGGAGACAACGACATACAAGGAGTCAGCTGATGAGCTAATAAACTTCCAAATTTTCAAAATCTTCTTTCCTCTCAATGAAATTTCCTCGAAGTTTAATTTTCAAGAAGTTTTATCGGTAGCCCCCTTCAGCAAGAAGATTTGAGCCAACAAGAAGCCGTTTGAAGCCGTCGGACTTCTTTTGTTTAAGAGGATGAAGAACAATGCAACATCAACTTAAAAATAGTTTTGAGCCTCCAGAGACTATAGAATCATTCTTTTTGAAGCTGACAACCCGAACAATCAATGTTTAAAAGGTGTTCTGCTTAAAGAAAAATCTGACAGAAAATTGATGACTGATGATGGTAAAGCATAGAGAATTGCGCTAAAGATGGCGGAGAGGAAATTTTTACCATGATGCTTTTATTTGCGTCGCATTAAATTTTGATTGATTTGATTGGTTGATTTCTTTAATACTGCAAAGGATCTTCAGTGCTATTGTCTATTCACGAGCCTCCCAGCGCATAAAGCCAATAACTCTCCCCCAGGCTCACAATTACTGTTGACGCCCTTTGGCTGCTAGTTATCTCTGAGAGCAACCTATGTCATGCAAATAAGGCTGGGAAGAACGCAAATCGTATTTCGCAAGTGAGATAAGAGTGAGGTAGATTTTCTAACAGGATGTCTGAATCAACATTTTAGGACTTCGCAGTTGGCCATAGCATTAGCAAAGTGATTGAAAATGCTTGAATTAGGAGAGCAAAGCAATCATAAGATAAGAAAACCAGAGATTAACAACATGGTTCTTATCGCTATCAGCGAAACTTAGGTCAAGCGGCGTAGCGTTAAATGTGACATGAGGGGAAAACAGCAAATTTCCCCGGTGTTCATGCAGGCTGCGCAAAGTTTAGACAGATTGTTTGCTGCGCTTGTGGGTGTTTGCAAATAGGTCAAAGTGTTAGAAGCGTAATTCCGTAAAATTCTTAATGTTGTTAACAGCACACGTGTGGCAGAAGATTTAAAAGAGCATATACGCTAATGCTATAAGATTTGACTAGAAGATAGTTTTCCAAGCAATAAGGTTTAACAAGTCCTGATTTTCTTTACCTATTAGCAAAAAAATCAAGAACGAGCGAGATAATTTTGGTGAATAAAGAAGATTCTAATGTCAATGATGAAAACTGAAACTTTTCATCAATCTTTCGAATTTGGTAAATTTCAAATTTAACGAAAATAACCATGTTCGCATGATTTACATTGTTTTGTCAGAGACTCGCAGAGACAAAAGACATGTCAATATATCTTTTAGCTATTCTATAAACGAATCAGGATCCAACGATATTTTCATACATTTTGTAAATAATCTTCGAATTTTCGAATGTGCACAACAGTGATAGAGGCTCTAACGCCACTCAATCGAACCTTCCGTAATAAAATGTACACAAACACAAAACGATATTTTCATACATTTGTAGAAATGTGACCAATTTTCGAATGTGCACAACAGTGATGGAAGCTCAAACGCCACTTGATCGAACATTTCGCATAAAAAATGTATAAAAATATTGCTCGATCCAGACTCTTTTGTAGAATAGCTGAAAGGTCTATTAAGAAGCTCAATATCTGTCACAGTAACTTGATATCAAATATCATTTGATGGGCTAGGGATCAAATTCTGATTGGCTGACAAATTATACACACCTCAGTGAATTGGGCCAATCACATTGCGTGAAAAATAAAATAAACGCAAAGTTAGGCCATTTCTGCCCCTATTGCCTTCTTTTGCAGTACCATGGGGACACGTTAATTTGAATCACTTTTAACAAATTCATTCCACAAAGTCTGGTACACAAATGTACTTGAGGGAAAACGCTGTGGCAAGATTTGAAAAAGGATTTAAAAACTATTGCACGAAATACAAACTATTGTACAAGACAGCTGTGCTGAGGGCGTGAAATGTGTTTGGCATTTTTTTAAACATTTTTCTTGAAGGAAAACTAGCTAACAATTTTCTACTTAACAGCAGACAAAGAAAAATCAACTTACAGACATAGTTATACTGTCTTGGTGTTCAAAATAAATCTTTAATTATTCACGTTTCCATTGATTTTCACAAAAATTGTAATTAGTAATGTCTTCCTTTTATATAAACATTATTTGCTACGATTTAGGTTACAGACTGTTTTATTAAAGAGAGCAACTGAAGTTTATATATTTATGAATTCATTAAAACAGCTTGCAATAACATTTTTGATCATCTAAAGCAGTACAACTAACCAGTACTAAAGCAGTACAACTTACGAAACTATCTTTAGCTTTGAAAGCTATAGTATTACTAAAATATAGTTTCTATTTTAAGATTATTTTAGTGGCGCCAGAGGGCTGGGGATCCCATCTAAAAAGTTGTCAGGGGACGCCAACGTGAGGGAAACAGGAAGCAGTAAAGGTTCCCCGAAGAGAAGGGACAGCAAACTTTTCAGTCAAATCAAAAAGGGAAAAAGAAATCAACTTCTAGACGTATATCGCTATCTTCAGCCTTAAAGCTATTTTGCAAAAGCCAACCTGGGAAAGTAGCAAGGATTTGTCCGTACATTGACCCTAAGAGCGTCAACATCTCTTCAAACTGGACACAACTTCAGTTTATGGCATTGAAATCTTCAGATTAACAAATGAAATGAGGGCTAATAAACATAACTTTCTGGTTAATCTTCAAAGTCAGGTTTCAGATTTTCAAAGAAGTTTCAAAATACTTTGTCCAACATCCTACTTTCCTGCGCACGGACAATACATCAAGCACTATAACGACCGAATCTTGTAAACCATACGTTTCTGTCATTTCTATTCCGCAAATGTCGATTTAAAAATTATAACATTCCCAGCCTGGATTTAAAGCTTAAAGGACTGAAAATTCTTGCGCTGACCTAAGCTAAGACAGCTTGGTAATGAACGCTTCTCTATCTTTTCATGTGTTTATGATAACAGATCGGTTTTAGATCTGACTTTCCTATCGCCATTTTGATCTCAAAGATACGATAGCAAAGTGAGATAGGGCCTAAGGTTGATTAAGATCGCAATAATCTATCATCTAGTATTAGTGTAAATGGCATTTATAAACTTATCACCAGTTCCGGCATAAACTTATCACAACTGACCATAAAGTCTACTATCTTAACTGAAAGTGGGATCTCTCTTCATCAAAAGTAATAAGGTTATCTTCTTGTTCTTATCTGCAAGAAGCACGACGTTGGAGATGTGCTACATTTTTGCAAGCTCATTTTGAACAAGATCATTGTCGAAGACAGTCGTAGTAATGCTATGCATTCAAGGCCTATACCGACGTAAAACAGACTGCTAAAGTTGTTTCGATGCACATACAGAAAAGTATGGCATAAAGCATGGCATCAAGAAGAATGAAAATGCATCAATGGAATCAAGAAGGACGAAATTTATGAAAGCTCATTTTAAACATGACTTTGATGTAACAAGGAAAAGAAGCAAGATGCGTGGCATCAAGTTGTACCATATTTACGAATTCTCATTTCTCATAAATAATTTCTTTGGTGCAATAATTTGAAATACTGCTAGGTACTCAAGACCCAATTTGCCGTTGGTAAAGTACCGAAAGGTATTTCGTAGGTGTAATTGACAATTATTTGGCAAGAAGAAATGCAGTGCTTTGTTTAAAGTTGGCCTGGTAATTATGCCTAAGCTTTTCCTACTTGATTCTATCCTTTCAAAAGGTTAGCTTTGGAGAGCTCATACTGTATTCGTGGGATTTTTGCATTGAAGAATTGCCCACCTCCTGCAGATGGGCCTAAATTTTGATTGGGGCCTTGATGGCTTGGTGTATCATTTCCTGGCTAAATTCCAAATCTTATAGCACAAAAAACTTGTGCTTCAGCAATATTATGAGTCCAAACTTGATATTTTACCAAAGTTATAGGTTTTGTTTTATAAGAAACTATTTTTTGCACATGACAGTGACAGAGGCCTTGAAATAGATGAAAGTTGTCTTTGCTTTTATGTGCCGAACTTCAAATATAAAAAAGAATAGAAAATATTGCATTTGTCGTTGATTGCATTTGCTTTTACATTTTGAATGAAATATATCAGAGTTATTTTAGTCGCAGAAAATATATTTACCGCCGTAACGGATTTTGTATGTAGATGAGTTCACATATGTTTTGACAAGAATTCACTCTCATCGCAAAAGATCCCCTCCAAAGAAGAAGAAAACCTTGTACTAGACCCTAATATCTTTGATTTATTACTTATTTTCTTTGTGACAGCGGATTAAATTTGCTTCAAATTGAAGTTGATTGCTGTTTATCACACCATTTATGATCTATTAGTTTTTGATTTATCTGTGTTTCAGTGCGCGACAACAGTTAACGACCCATTGCTAACCATGATCCTTTGTGGCGCCAAAGTCGACTTTCGTATGATATGAAAGTCGTTCTGGCCTGGGTTCTCTTTGTCTTACTTTTCATTCCGCGCACTAAGGGTCATGGTTGACAATGGGCATTTAAAGGAGTGTACACCCTCCATGTTGTTTCACAAAGAAGCCAAATATACAAAGTTCTGAAAAGGATACCCATAGTTCCGCAAGTTTTGAAAAAGTTTACCCGTTACAATTGGCATGTCCCCGTATCACCGACACACTAAGATACCCCTTTCCTCCAGAGGGAACAACGTCTTGATAGCAAGGGTCCCCAGCTAAGTCAAAGTTACGTTATTCGTCTTGTTAATTCTGTTGCAGAAAGTGGGCCGAATTGTCAATTAACTTGTTCGACTTTGAGAGTGAATTTCGAAATTAGATTGCCATTGCAAGTACCGGTGCTGGCTAGCCTGAATTAGATCAAGGGACAAAGACTGTAACATTATACCACCAAGCAAGTTTCTTCTGTTATAACCGCGCAAGAATAATTTCAAAATCTCAGCGCAAAATAAGTTATGGCGGGGTCTAAGATTTGGGTGATTTTTTATTTAATTTGTTAAATGTAGAGCAATCTCTGGTCTGCTTTAATACTTTTTTCTGGTAACTGAAGTTCGGTACCATGCCGGCATAATTAATCCGATTTTTACCTAAATTTTGAGTTGATTTGCATACCGTCTAAAAGGAGAAGGGCTACATTAGATTTAGAAAGCTATTTAGTTCAAATTTTTCACAGCGCTCTATTGTTATGCTAAAGTTGCAATCTGCATACACTAGAAGTCGGCTGGTAATTTTGATAAATTTTCGTCCGCAAAACTAGTAGTTATTCCAAATTAATTCAAATTGCTGGATAAGTCAAATTGTGTCTATTGGCAAATGTTTACTGCCTATGTTGACTGAGGGGGCATTCATTAAGTAAGCACCCACTAGTAGGGGGNAATCTGCATACACTAGAAGTCGGCTGGTAATTTTGATAAATTTTCGTCCGCAAAACTAGTAGTTATTCCAAATTAATTCAAATTGCTGGATAAGTCAAATTGTGTCTATTGGCAAATGTTTACTGCCTATGTTGACTGAGGGGGCATTCATTAAGTAAGCACCCACTAGTAGGGGGAGGGGGTCTAGCCAGTGCCTATTTTCCCTATTCAAAAAACACAATGGGGATCTTAAAACGAAACATAACATGTTGCGTACGAAGTTATGGATGCAGTATTTTTCTCATATTCAATTCAATTCAAATTTTGTTCATTGTTTATTCAATTTCATTCATACTTGTATCAATTTTTATACTCATGAGACGTCCTGATGTAGAAAACTAGTCTATTCAGGGATATAAATTGCTGAATCTCACCTCAAATACTAGATATATCTATATCTATATATATGCGGGCCTACTTTTGAAAGATCTTCTTATGTAACTTTAAAGCTAAAAAAACTAGCCGAACAATATTAAATCGCAAGCATATATCGACTCAGAAAAATCCGTTTTTCACTGCTTAAGCTTCATATTGACACGATAAAATTTATCACAATCTCAAAGATTTTAAATCAATTGAAGAAAAAAGGTTATTTGACGTCTTGCTTTAAATTTATGAAGAAATAATCAAAGTGGGACTAAGTAGAAACGCAAAGAAATTGAGATTAGAAGTCAACAGAAATCAAGCAAGCCAAAAAATTGCTTCATATCAGTTTTATTCTCCGCTGATAGGTCATGAAATGTAAACTGTTTCCTTTGAGTTTCAGACCGACTTCTGCTGGAAGCAACAAATACGACATCCGCCAACCTTCTATTTCTCATGATTCATAATCTCTCAACTGTTTATGATTAATGTTTTGTAAATCAGCGATAAACCTTCCCAGTGGAAACAGATGGGCAAAGCGTGCACTAACATCTCTACTCATGCTAAAGCATAACTGTAACAATTAAAGGGTAGGCAATCTAAGCTGTATCACAAGGATTTAGGCCAGTTGTGAAGAAATCTGAGCTGAAACATTTCATAAAGTTTTTCGACACTATCTATAGAACAAAAATGATTTCAGATCCACCGCATTCCCCCGCATAAAGAAGGCGCATGCGCTTATAAGTGAATTTTGTGCAATTACGGTATGACCAAATTAAGCTATGACATGATCTAAGTGTCTTTTGTTGGGGGTGTCTCTACGAAGATCTGACAATTCTAATTTGAAATTTTGTTTTGCACGGCCCTAAATTCTTCTTCTTCACTCTAGTTGCTACCTGGTTGCGATATTGCCACTTGCCGCTTAACCAGTTGGGCCCACCTTTACAGCATTTTAAATTGACAGGGTGCACCATCTTTGATAATAGCCTAATATAACCTCTTTCATTATATCNTCCTTTGAGTTTCAGACCGACTTCTGCTGGAAGCAACAAATACGACATCCGCCAACCTTCTATTTCTCATGATTCATAATCTCTCAACTGTTTATGATTAATGTTTTGTAAATCAGCGATAAACCTTCCCAGTGGAAACAGATGGGCAAAGCGTGCACTAACATTTCTACTCATGTTAAAGCAAAACTGTAACAATTAAAGGCTAGGCAATGTAAGCTCTATCACAAGGACTTAGGCCAGTTGTGAAGAAATCTGAGCTGAAACATTTCATAAAGTTTTTCGACACTATCTATAGAACAAAAATGATTTCAGATCCACCGCATGCTCCCCGCATAAAGAAGGCGCATGCGCTTATAAGTGAATTTTGTGCAATTACGGTATGACCAAATTAAGCTATGACATGATCTAAGTGTCTTTTGTTGGGGGTGTCTCTACGAAGATCTGACAATTCTAATTTGAAATTTTGTTTTGCATGGCCCTAAATCTTTCTTCTTCATTCTGGTTGCTAACTGGTTGCGATATTGCCACTTGCCGCTTAATCAGTTGGGACCCACCTTTACAGCATTTTAAATTGACAGGGTGGACCATCTTTGATAATAGCCTAATATAACCTCTTTCATTACCACTTGGGAGTGAGCCACTTTAGAGTAATGACATTCAGGAGGACTGCAACCATTCTTGTCTTTGGTAAGTAAAGCTATTAAACAGGGACTATTGATCTTTGTACATCTTCTTATTCATGACGTCATGCAATAATACTCTCAAAATTCCAAATTTGGTATGCGATAAAGCATTTCGGTATGTTTACCGACAATTCCGATACCGTTTTAGTAAAAAAAAAAAAATTAGGCCCTGTTATTGTTCAAGTTATGAAATAAAAAGAACAGTAACCTTTGGTATATCGGGTGTTCCAAAACGATTTATCGGCGTCAACTGTACAATCATAAATTCTTTTTAGAAGATGGAATTGTCATCATTCCAAAGATTAAACTGGCCGAAAGTCGATTGTAATTTCTGGGTCTTGTCAATACTTCTCAAGAAAGCTTGAAGGAACAATGTTCTATAACACTGGCACGGTACAACTGATTTTGATAGTGAGATAAATTTGTTCATCTAAGTTAGCCTTTCTCCTTCAAAATGATTGATGATTCATTGANATTAGGCCCTGTTATTGTTCAAGTTATGAAATAAAAAGAACAGTAACCTTTGGTATATCGGGTGTTCCAAAACGATTTATCGGCGTCAACTGTACAATCATAAATTCTTTTTAGAAGATGGAATTGTCATCATTCCAAAGATTAAACTGGCCGAAAGTCGATTGTAATTTCTGGGTCTTGTCAATACTTCTCAAGAAAGCTTGAAGGAACAATGTTCTATAACACTGGCACGGTACAACTGATTTTGATAGTGAGATAAATTTGTTCATCTAAGTTAGCCTTTCTCCTTCAAAATGATTGATGATTCATTGAAATCGGTCGAGATTTCATGATTGTGCAACTGCAGTTTGGCAAATGCCGATACATCATTTTGGGACACCCGGTACTTTGTACTTTGTTATAATTCGAGGCAGTGGCGTAGCCAGGGTGCTGTCATTGAGGGGCGAAATTGCTAGCGAAGTGAGCAAAAATTGGGGGTCCGGGGTCTTGCCCCCGGAAAATTTTTTGGGGCCACGCCCTTCAGAAGGTCGGAAAACGCCCCTTTTTGGAGAAACCATCCTAAAATGAGAAGGAGAAGAGTCCTCGTGATGGGCTATTTGGCGAGAAAAACTTCGATAATAAGGACAAGTTGTGGAGACATTCATGATCTTTAATCTTTAGTGCTGTAATATTTCAAAAGTTTGATAACGAAAGACATGACATTTTCCTTGCAGGATTATTAATTTTGCCAGAAATTTCATTGACCCCCCCCCCCTCTGAGGTGCCGATTTTATTGCAGATTTGGTTTGGGCTCTTCTCAGACACCAACTTTTTGACCATTGGGGGGGCGGCCCCCCCTTGCCCTCCCCTGGCTACGCTACTGCTTCGAGGAGTAAATATCTCAGATGCAAAGGGTAAAAGATTCGAAGTGTGAAAGATCAAAGCACTCACCAAATCCTTGGTCCGCCACAGGATAAGCAACTCCTCGATACCTCGCCATCTTTGACATTTCACCTAACATACCATAAGGAAGTCCCGGTGACCCAAACTCTGACGAACTCATGTTAGAGCCATATATTGGCGAGGAAAATCCAAAACCTGCTGGTACAGATCCTTGCAAGTTGATTTTCGATGGTGGTTTCTCATCAGTAGTGTAATACGCCGATACATACGCATCTCGTTGTGCTAATACTTTCGAGTCTTTGTCAGAATTGATGCTGGGAGTTCCTGCGTGGCCATGTGAACTGTACGTAGAATTAACAGGAGCACTCTGTGACAGCATATGCTGCGAATATGTTGCATGCCAATTAGATGATCCATTAGGGCAACCAGCCATTTGATGAAGGTTCAGATGGGGCGATCTGACACAGCCAGAGGGGAGGTACAATCTTGAGCTACAGCCGGAGGTGTGAGGACTGCTGGGTGGTCCTTCCGCAACAGAATTAGATGAGGGTAAATGATGTTGGGTAGTTTGGTGGCAACCAGAATGATAAGCATTATGAGACCCTCCCCTCGGCCACGAGCTACTTTCTGAATCATTATGGTTGTGGAAAAAGTGGTCCATCTGCTCTACTGGGTAGCCTTGGGATGATTGTGAGCCACCCACTGAGCCAAAGTTGGCACTTTCGGGGTAGACTCCATGTTGGCTTTGGTAGCCAAGTGGGTGGTACCACCGGTGTTCAGATCCTGGTAATGTATCCATAATTTTGTAAGTTTGTCACTGACCTTGCAAGATGTTCCTTATTGTAGTCAATCAACCAATTAGTTTGCGAATCTTTCAATCTGAATCGCCAATCCGGACTCCGAAAACTAGTCTGCTATCGATGTTGCTCTGATGTTGCGTTTATCTTGCGTGTATCACTTCAATTGCTTTCAAGTTCTTTGTAGTGTCCTGAAATGATGAATTAATTCTAAATAAACGGACGAAAGGGAGAAGTAACAAATGACCGAATGTACGAACGAACAAATGGAATTTAAATAAAACAGTACACCAACTACTGAATAAGGAATGCATGCCAGAGATACGGTAGTAATGTCCCTCCTGTAGGTCCAACAGCAAACCCAATTTTGGGCTTCAGCTTATTGTTCTCCCTTAATTAGCCTATTTTTCGCCGATAGTTCTAACAAGAAATTCAGGATCTAAATTTCTTGTAAAATTGTTTGAGAGTCAGCATTTTCTTAAACGACAATTTAATTTTCTTTAATTTTCTTACGCATTTTCTTAGCCTGCATGCAGACTATATACCTTTTTCATGAGGGAGTATAATCTGCACGCAGGCTAGCATTTTCTCGTATTAACTAACTTAATGTATATATTTAGAGTCTATTTGAAACTGTCCACAATAAGCTACTTAGGCAATTTCCACTTTAAAAAACCAGAAATTGAGTTGCTTGAAACGTTGGCAAAATGTGGCCGCAACTTGAAGCACACAGGGCTGAAATAAACTTTCCTTGCTCAAGCTAAAGCATGGTTTTCAACTTTACCATCTATTAAAGGATCTTCCGCAAACTTTGTTCAAGCAGTGCTTGAAAAGGGGGTGTTTCAGCAGGCAATTCTGTTCTCAAACAATGTTTGGCAAAACTTTTGACAACTTTGGTTATGTTTATGTAGAGACAATGTTATGAAAATTTTGCAACTAAGAATTTTAAAAAGCACACTTCTTGCACCCTCGAACCCGCATCACAAAGACTTGTTAATCAGCGGTTCATGACATTTTTAACTTTAGTTTAACGTCCATTTACTGAATTTACCTTGTGGTAAGATCGGGCCACAAGCGAACATGCTTCACAATAGTGGTAATCTTATCAAGTTGTTGATTTCATCGTTTGCTGCCCCTTGGGGCCTTCTTCTTTCAAAGGTAATACAAAAGCTTGAAAATGATTCATTTCAAAATAAATTTATGTGGTTTGTTTTCATCTTTGAAGAAAAATAACGCATTTCTACTTGCAAAATAGAACTAGGCCTCACATATCATGTGAAGCTAGGCAAATTTTTCAAAATTATTTCCCAGAAAATAATATATGGGCAGCCCTAAACTGTGGCCTATATCGTGTATAACCTAACTTTGCAAGCAGAAAAACATTTTGGCCCATCTTGGGCATCCCAAACTATTTGTCGCAATTTTAAGTGCATACAAAATATTGATCATTACACTATTTTGTTACAAAGAAAACTTTATAAGCTGCAGATTTCCCAAAACAAGATGCAAAAATAAGGTTTTCAAAATAAAGTTATAAACAGAAAGACTTTTCAAATCATTGTCAAAGGAACACTAATCAAAAGTTGTAGAACAGCGAAGTTTGAATTTGAGAAGTTTTCTGGGGTTTGTTTCTCCGAAATTCAAGATTCCTGTTAAAATAATTTCATGATTCGCAGACTTCGTAGCTAAAAGTTATTCGTCTGACTTGTTTTGAGAACATTTTAGTTGCGAGAAAATGAATACTGTATAAAATGAGAAAAATGTTCTACAATGTACAAACAGCACTGCAGAAGAACATCATATCTGAAACGTAATACGAAGCGTGAACAAAACCTGAATAAAAGCACAAATTTGGAATGCGGAAAAGTAGCATCCTTGGAGATGAATTTCCGGCAGCGGAAAGAGCATCTGGGTGAAACTAGCTAGGCGGAAAACGGAAATCCCGTTCAAAGGTTATACCGGAGACAGTAATACCATCATGTCCCAAATTTGCAAACTTATGTTATGAATACAGTCGAGAAACGAAATGGTATCCAACATTGTTCAAGACAATATTAATCAAAGGCTTCTCTTGTTCAGTTCCTATCACACTCTTCGAGATAGAATTACTTTAATAAATATGCTGAAATTATCGCGCGATGGGCACCAAGCCTAAAATTATCTTCGTCAAGACTATACTTTTTGATTGATCAAAAATTTAATTGAAACGATGGAAAATCGCTGGTCTTATGAGAACATTTCAGGGCGGACGTTGCGGATTGCGGAAAATTCGAGTGTGTGACTTAGGCCTACGTCACATTTGTGGATTATCTTGGTCATGCTTCAATTTTATGGTTTGGCTCATAGATGTGCTCACAAAGATTTTATTCGCTTCCTTTCAAAGAAAATTATTTTTCAATCTGTACAAAATTTGTCTTTTCCAGCAGCAATATTTACCAGGTAAAACATTACTAATAAGAAACTGACTTGCTTGTAAAGAAGAGATAGTAAGTAAACAGATGGCCTAAATGGTGAGATTGCTCCTTTGATATGTTGAAGAAGTGCTCAAGTTAGCAAACCAAAAAGACTGTTGACGACAATGATGAAGAAGATCGGTTATTTGGCCATGAAGTGGAAATGAAAACTATATAAATGAGTTATAAATGGGTTATGCGTGAAGGACACTGTCCGTTGGGGATTGTTGATTGTTAAGCACAGAAGGTTAGACAATATATCTGAAAGTTAAACAGTAGACTCACTACATAAGTTTCAGTATCGCTCATTGAATTGGATAGTTACCTGGCTCCTACGCCTATGATCGTAATAATCAATACAAGGAATCACGTCCTAAGTCTATTTGAAAAAAAAGCAAAGATAGGGCAATGTTGAAATCGTTGGGATAACAAAAAGAATAAAATTGTGAAAGAGACATAACAAGTATTTAAAATGAATACTTGAAGTTTTGGGAAAAGCGAGCGCAAACAAAAGCGAGCGCAAAGTGGGCGCAAACAAATGCGTATACCAGAACAAAACGGTCGGACGAGAACGTTGAATTCTTTTCATACTAAAACAGTAGTTTGTTGATCAAAAAGCAACAGTCATGAATAAAAATTGTCAAAGAGCTATAGCTGCAGAAATACTGTTACTTTTTACAGAATAAGAAGTTCTGCCTGGATAAATCGTTCACACAAGAACCAAAATATGCAAATATCGCCATAAATAAATAAAAATAACTATACCATGAAATTTTTTCCAAGGTTGAGGTAGCTGTTGTCAAAAAAACCACTTTACGAATAATATTTTTCAACTATCTCCACACAAACCATCGTTATCTTGTTCTCGCTTCCTCGATCAGGGCGACTTTCTTACCACCTCATTTCCTTTTAGCTTCGACAAATTGGGAAAGGAAGGAAAATCTGATCCACACTGATAAGGATTGAAAGTATTGATGAAATATCTGGTTCTGTTTGATCTTATTTCTAAACAAACAATCTGAATTGAAAACTGTGATAATTTATTATAAGCACTTCAATAAACAACAGCTTGCATCATTTACATAAAGATTTTGTTCTTCTGCGTGGCTCATGCTTCTCATAATTCCAAGCAAGCCATCTGCAGTCGTCCTGGACTCGCCCAAGTCTCACTTTCTTTCCTCAGTCTTTCCTCAGTCGATTACGGTAAAATTCGCTGCGGGGGCAGAGAGAAGGAGAAAGCGGAGGAGAAGGAGAGGGGGAAGAGAAAGCGAGAACCCCATTTCAAACACGCATTTGTCATGTGGAATTAATTCTCGTCACTTTTTGTAGATATTCAATTCATATCAAACTTCCATTCTCAGTCTCCGGCTTTTGTTAAAATAAAACAGTAATTTCTTTTAAAATACGACTATGTACGAAGAACAGTCACAACGTTTCGAACTTAACTCTCCATCAGATATATAAATATTTCTATTTCTTTCTATTCATGCGTATTTATGTACCGGTTTGTAAATCTATTTTTAGTCTTGGTATATAGTCGTATTTTTAAAGAAATTACTGTTTTATTGATACAAACGATGTACAACACGCACAACAACATTGTTTTCTCTGGCTTTTACTGCTGGAGATAACAAAAAACATATTGCAGTTCTTCACCCTTTCTCATTTGTCATATTCTTCTGTAGTTTTTGTTGTCATTTTTCCAATCCAAGTTTATGAAATCCCAATAAATAAATAGAATCCCTTTGCGTGACTTCAAGAAATTCCAGTTCCTATTTTACCAATCCAGCGCCCTCGTAAATAACGCAAACCCTACTGGATGTTTGCCAAACTCTCACAAGAAATTCGTAAACAGATATTAACTTCCATGATTTCCTAGGTAATAAAACATCTAAAAGTAGACGTTATTCTCTCCTTTCTGATATGAATAGAAATCCTAACGACGTATGGTTGCCATTGGGCGACTAGATACTGATATATCAAAACTAGAAATAGAAACTAGAATTCTGTTGATCATAACAAGAAAAGCAACAGTGAAAAAGATTTAGTTCTATGAAAGGTCTTCTTTAGTTCTATTAGCTGTGTAAAAATACTCAGAAGTTGTTGAGATGGCCGCCTGTCAATTTTCAATCATTGTCTATGAATCATACATTGCTTCATGGCAGAAAGGCTAGCCTAGGTATGAAGATACTGTACTCGTATTTTCATTAAAATTTATCACACTGTCCAAAACGCATGGATGATTTTACATGGAAACTGTTCTTGCCAATGGTTGGGGCTGAAGGACTATAAAATTGGCTTTGTCACTAGAAACTACCTGTACGGCAGAATTATTAAACTGTAACAATAATATACTGACATGTTCTTAACCAAGCAGCGCTTCTAATGCTCTGTTATTTTGGAACAGGCGCTTGGATGGATCAAACTTCAAACTGACGTATTTTCCTCCGAGACTATCCTCTGCGAATTGGGTTCTTGTACATGTTAAATTACGAGTTTCTTTATGTGAAGAAATAGCATATATTCAGTAGTGTCACTGCGAGCTGAGTAAAAAAGTTTGCCAGTATCCAAATGCTGGAATAGAAGTTACCACTGAAAGACTAGAAACAAGACAACAGAAGCTAGTTTATGTGCTATGTAACTCACGAATTGACAACACTGAAGCTCAAGTTAGATTAGGTTCACCAAAAGCAACTTGTGTTCTTGACTATGCTCAATCCAATGGAAGCTATACTACCAGATTCAACGAAACAACTGATATTGTTGAGCATATAAATGAACTAAATACTTCTGGAAGAATTTATGTAGATATTTATGGATAAAGAGGGGGTGATAAAAGCGCCATGCGTTCAGCTTTATGAAAGTGTGCAACGATCCCACTTTTCTAAAACGATCTGTAAGCCTTGTTTCGTTGTCATTCTGATGTACTGTNCACATTGCTCCGTTTTTGTGAACCTCATTGTTCAATATTGCAGCGTTTTCAAAAACCTCCGTTTTTGTGCGTTCACATTGATCCAGTGCGTTTTCAAAAACCTCCGTTTTTGTGGATATCCACTGTTGACAGCGTTTTCGAAAACCTCCGTTTTTGTGCCGTTTTTGTGCAGATTAGTGTGAACGCGTTCACAAAAACGGATGTTTTTCTCTCCGTTTTTGTACAAAAACGGAGTAGTGTGAACGGGGCCTTAGGCCTAAGTTTACACAATAATAAGCTGTCAGTACATCGTAATCCTGGTCATATAATCATATTTCAAAGGTAGTTTTAATCAGGGAAAACATTTCAAAGAAGGCTTGTTCTAATAAGACGAGTGCTGGAAAGAGCTCTGCAATCTTTTAGAGAATCCTTGACAAATGAACTCATGTGCTATGTAACTCACGAATTGACAACACTGAAGCTCAAGTTAGATTAGGTTCACCAAAAGCAACTTGTGTTCTTGACTATGCTCAATCCAATGGAAGCTATACTACCAGATTCAACGAAACAACTGATATTGTTGAGCATATAAATGAACTAAATACTTCTGGAAGAATTTATGTAGATATTTATGGATAAAGAGGGGGTGATAAAAGCGCCATGCGTTCAGCTTTATGAAAGTGTGCAACGATCCCACTTTTCTAAAACGATCTGTAAGCCTTGTTTCGTTGTCATTCTGATGTACTGTAGAGCACAGAAGCATTTGAGAGAGCAAGCAATTGCGCTTCAGAGACTCTGTTTTACTTGAAATAAAAGAAGATTCTTGATATTTTTATCCCAAGGTAAGTTATCTTAACTTTCATCACATCCAACCTCAAGCTATCAAACAGCGTTCACTTGGCAAGGCTCTTTAAAACATCGCAGAGACATTGAGATCAATAACATGATCAGAATATCCATGGTTGGCACTTATCTTTCAAGGTGAGAAGAGCACATCTTTGAATTTGAGTTCCTATAGAGGTATGGCAAGATCCACTTTTTATCACAAAATTCATCAGCAAATGCAAACGAGTGCTTGATTCTCTTACATCTGCCAACGTGGATCTCTAAGGTCCTTGAAGCTAAAAAGCATTTAGCTGTGTGAAGTTACAGAAACTTTGCCTTTCCCAAACTGAAAACTCATTTCTTGAAAATTCACAAACCTTTTTAAATAGATACCTAATATATCGATGATGTTGTTCGATTAGACCAGTAGCAATTAGACTTTCTCATTTGAGGGCTTCTAGTAAAATGAAAAATATGTACTGCTCGTGGAAATATGGGTTGAATCAAAAGGTGGGTTAACTGAAATATTGTCAAGCAAAAACCTTTCGAATATTGTGTCCATCAGGTTGCAAAGAATGTTGTCAAATAATTAAAAAACATAACTTTAGCAATGATTTGATGGGGGCGGTACGGGAGGGAACATTAATAAGCAATAGTGTCAGGAAGCGTCGATGTCCGAAGATCATAGAAACCGGCCTTTTAACGGCACGACTAAGGAACGAGAAATGGTGCCAACTGAAATAAACACAATAGTAGGTACCCTTTGAAACTGAAGATACCCCAAACAATTCTTTGATCAAAAAGCGCTGGGACAAGGTTCAACGGGGGCGAAGCAGCTTAAAAATGCATCAGATCTTTGGAATCGAATATTCATTATTGGCTACCAAAGCCATGTCTCAATGCGACAAATTTTTATCTCGGAAAAAGTTGGATACTTTCCTTTGCATTAGAGGGTGTAGGTCCTCCAAAACAGCAAGGGGTTAAATACAAACTTTTCACAAATATCTTGGACGTCTGCATACATTTTAGTGCTCTCAAGATTTCTTAGGATTTTCAAGAGATGTTTATCGCAAATGAGTTCTTTCCTAGCATTATTGTAAAATCCGATACATTATTTCAAAATGTAAAATGAACAGAGATGATGCAATTATGGCATTTGCCCCTCTTGTTTCAAAAGAAACACAAAATACCTCCCATGTGGCATAGCTATTAAACAACGGTTGACTACGCCGTTGTTGCAACAGTGTATGACGAGATCGAACAATATTGTAACAGCCTGGAAAAATATATTCTCTGCGTAAATAGTTGTTGTGGATTTGTTGTGGATCTGTTGTGGATTTGTTGTTGACTTGTTGTCTCTAAGGTTCATAAGAAACAATCTAATATTCGTTACAAGCTACCGTTGACAACGTTCTGCTGCAATTTGCAATGCAGAAATGATAGCCACTCTCAATTGAACACTTGAAAATTCTGTTTCAGTAATCGGAATATTCTGACGAGGAAGGAACACCGCTACATTTGAGTGATGAAGAAAAGAGCCGTGCAACCACTCGTAAAAAAATCGTACCTGATAAAAACTGCAGGAATATCGCAACCAAAGCAATTGTCCTCTTACTGCTCCTATTCAAATGCAGCGATAATAACGAGGCACACTTCTAGACTCGCGAATGCAGCGATAATAATGAGGCACACTTCTAGACTCGCGAATGCAGCGATAATAATGAGGCACACTTCTAGACTCGCGAATGCAGCGATAATGATGAGGCACACTTCTAGACTCGCGAATGCAGCGATAATAATGAGGCACACTTCTAGACTCGCGAATGCAGCGATAATGACGAGGAACACATATACACTCGAGTAAAGAAGGACTGAAGGAGACAGAAAAAGCGTTGCTACCTGCCGCATACCGTACCTCAAATACTTGATACAAAACTGCAGAATTCTCTTCACCAAAATAAACTCTCCGCTTACTGCTTCTGTTGCACACTCTGTAGCTCAAATAGTGTAATTTCCATTCAGCAATAACTGAAACCTAGAAAGTGTATAACTGATAAGCTATGGTTCCTCCAGACCACACGACGTCACCATGCAAATAATGTAGAATTCTGTGATTAGAGCTTATTCACGATAAATAACATCTCTCAGAGGTTGTTACAATATACCTTTTCATAGAGGAGCCATGCTGTTTTGTCCCGGAGACTCTTGTATTCAAAACGAGGAATAACATGAACAAAACCAAAGCACACCACAGTTATTCACCAGCTACACATAAAGTAAAGGGTGAATTAAATCCCGACCTGCGCAAGCCAACTGTGAAAGGAGATTTCATTATCGGGCGGAAATGAAGTGTACAACTTTAGTAGCCAAGTATGATCATGCAGATCAAGTTATTCGAGTGAGCCGCAACGATGTCGGGTATATAGACAAGCATGGTCCCATCTGTCGGATTAAATAAAAGGCTAATTTTCTTTAATGTAACGAATTAAGCAGGGGATGGATTTTAATAGGTAAATGCTATTCAAATGCTCTAGCAAAACGAATCAAACTTTAACTGTATTGTTTATTTTCCGAACGCTTTAGCCTTCGGAATAGACCGTCCCAGGAATGATATTACATCGGTACACATGCAATTTAGTGCGGTATTAAAACCCTTTTAGTGAAAGGCAAGGAGCACGGCCTCAAATTAGCCACATTAAGGCCCCGCCTTTATGAAGCCACCCAAGAGGCGCTTGTAGCCTCAGGTTGTTTGTTAAAAATCGAAATTTCAGGTCAAGAAAAAATGTTCTTCTTGTTGAAGAAGGCAAGCTGCATTCGTGCAGACTGTGTTGTGAATGTGAAACAATTTTATCAAACCTTTCTATTAAACTTTCTCAGCATTAGCAATAATATCGGTCAATTAAAACCGTATACTTTTTTAGTAAAACTCCATGCATATAAAACAACTCATGAGCTTTACTTTGCCCTAGCTGTTGGCTATTTCGTCTACTTGCTGTTCTCTATCAGCAAGACAAGGGGCCTCTAACGCACTGTCTACAACGAGGTAGGGCTGCCATGGTAACTGAGTTAGGGTAGCCCTGATCATTAACTGTGGAAGTATCAAGGCAAGTAAAAACGTTGTAAGACAATTGGAGAGGGCCACCTGGATACTAGGGTAACCATGGTATTAAGGTAACAAAGCCTCTTGTGAGGGCCTAAGGGACCTAAATATTATGAGAAAATTGCCAAGATCGAAATTAAGTTGAAAAGCAAGGCTGACAAAACTTATGTAACGAAATTCTGACTTTTAGAAAATACATAAATAATACAAGTAATAGTAGAGCATTAGAAACTCTGTTTTCCTCTCTACGCACACGCAACCTATCTTCAATGAACTGCAATACTTCCTATCTATTCCAAAATCACAAAACGACTTCTTCCTCTCTCTCTTCCTGCACTACTTAGTCACATGACACAATTTATAAATATATCGGATAACGCTCGCCCCAAGCCTCTTCACAATTGCAACAATTAAATATTTTTCAACTTTAAAAATTTTGACGAAGAAGCAATAAGAGCTTCTAAAGAGATTTTCTAACATCTAATGCCAGGATGTATTTCTCTCAATGTACCCCTGAATTCCAAATGGGATTAACTTGTCAATGAAATCGAGTAAATGAGATTCAATGTTTCTAAAGAGCAACGTCATTATGTAAAAATTTGACGTAAACAAACGCACAGAGGAAACTATGTAGAAGTCTCATATTGTCATCAAGTGAACGTGTGTCACGTCATGGAATCGCGCTTTGGTTCACTGTTGATGTCTTTGTATTTTAAAGGCTCTTGGTTAACACTGATGCTTTGCGGCAATGCGCAGAATATTTGACACAAAAAATCAATTCTGGCTAGGCCCTCATGGCGTTTGACTTCCATCTTAGCGCGCAAAGGATCAGTGTTAACCAAGAGTCCTTAATGAATGGCAATAAAAATAGGAAAGGAATGCTTCTGAGATGCTATGAAATGAATAAATATGCTTTGTGATGGGGAAGTTGAGGTAAATTGACAAACCTAATAAAGGTTTCACAGTAAAAATTGAGCGATTAAAACAACTGGAGTGGGATTAACTGCACACATTTTCCCTTTCAACCTAAATTATATTTCTGGCAAGAAATCTAGCTACCCGGGTTACAAAAATGGCATAAGTATATATCAATGCACACCATAGCTATACAAAAATACACGTCACATTTCAAATACCACCCTTACACAACCATGACTTATCGACAGATTTCAATGAAGCCATACACATGTTCCGTTGTAAAATTATTGGCGAGTTTGCCGCAAACTCTTTCTTGTTCTGCAGACCAGAATATGACTTGCCCACACGCAAATGAAACTATTCAATTTTTTTATCCAGAGGTGTGTAGAGCGTGTGTGTGTTTTTTCCTCGTTTTTCGCTTCTGAATCTGAAAACTGGAGAGAAAAATTACTTACGCTTCTAACGATCTTTGTAGCATTTTTTGACACGGCCTCAAAGAAAAATGCGGAAAAATGAAGGATAACTTTGGAATGGAATTATGCCAGTATTCATCAAAGCAGTTTCCGAAAAACCCAGTAATAAAAATAAACAGTCTCTGTATGTCATCCTGAAATAACGTTTGAAAATTTTCGTTTTGCCGTAAAAAAACCTAGACCAAGAGTCAAAAATCAAGGAAGCTTCTATTTTCGGACTTTTAAAATCCAAATTTTCGCAAGAAAATCGCTTTCTTTAAAAAATCGATGGAACTGAATGCAAAGTTTGCTAGTTCACTGCAGACAAAAGTAAGCAGCTAGAACATTCTAGAATGAAAACGCTTGCAGGCTCAAGTGAGAACAAAGCCCCGAAAGGCTGACTCTATAAACACGACCTGAAGGCAGCAACAATTTGCTTTTCAGCAACATAAAAAAATTGAAAGTTTCTCAGTAGCTTTCTGTTTCAGCTGTTGACATCTTACTTTATAAGAAGCAAGGAAAATCAACGGCTATCAAGGTTTTCGATTTTAAAACTCCCAGTTTCCTCAATGGAAACTTTCTCTTTCCCTACTAAATTGCCGTGAATCTTGTAGGGTTTTCAAGAGAACTGTGCTTTCAGGGACCAACTTAGAGCTAAATCGTTCGAGGCTTGTAGTAAACTCTTGGATATCATTTCAGATTCTGTATGATATCTTTTAAAAGCAAAACACCATTCAGAATCTCTTCCCGTACGCTTCGAGTATTGGTTTGAAGCCAAAAAGTTTGTTTCTGTCCTGAAATGTATTACATTTTATGTTCTGTGATTCATTCCCAACTGTTTAATCTCGAAGTCTTAGGTCTTTGCATGCTCTAGTTTTATTGTTACTGTATATTCTATCAGGACTCCCACAGGTCGCGAAAAACGCGGCTTGAACTGACCATCGAGCATCTGCTGTAGGATTGATTTGTTTACGACATTGTAATCAATTAAGCCTTTACATTGAACACTGCAGAGTCGAACTTTTCAACAGTAATCATTCCATCAACATAATAAAGACAAAATATAATTCTAAACTTCTGCACATGTATGTATCTGTATGGGGGAAATCCAACTCGAGAAAATTTTATATCTCTTCCACTCTCCATTCCGTATGCTAACAGTTCATTCTAAATACACTTGCTGAACACGTTTTCTTCCCCAAAAACTTCATAGGAATATCAACACTTCGGAAAATTCTCTAAATGCGAAAATTCTTAGGGCATGTTGGTGCTACGACGCAGAGATAGAGAACCTCTTTTGTCGAACTCAGAAAGAGCTTGCTACAGCCACAGCTTCATGTGGGCTACTTTCTTTATAAGAAAACGTTTTGATATACATCTTCTGTTGCACAAGCGTGCACAAGTTGACAATTCCGTTTCTACAAATTAAAAAAAGTTCCAGAAAAGCTCTTTGAACCATAGAAGAACCCCTCCAACAGAAAAGCTTGCGAAAAGCGCGGGCGAACTTTTTCCAAAGACAAATGTTACATTCTTCATCATCAAGAACCTATATTTGCCCTCCCACATCCTTTGAGAACGTTCTTCGAATGCAGTTAAATAGGTTCTCTAAAGATCGCGAAATACAAATTCATGTGCACTGCAAATTTTGCTTTTATTAGAAGAAGGAATTGGCAGTGTCATGCTGGTTCGATATTTTCACGAATGGCGGTTAAAGATCAAGACTGTTTTAAGTTCGCTCAAACAGTGTTCAATCAAACGTACATCACTAACACTAAAATATCTCTGTAATTTAATATTTGAAAAAGCTATTTCATAAGGTAGAAGAAAACCGGCGTTTGCAACTTTTAAATTGCTCTTTCGAAAGACTTCGATATCCGTAATACTACTACGAAATCTTGATACAAAATGAAAGTGTTACTCGATACGACCTGTAGGTTTCACATGCAAGAAAATTTTCTACGCATTTCTCTCTACAGTGAATTAGCAGCACAAAATACTTTGCATATCAAAAAGAAACATCTCTTTCCTAGCCTATGCATCAAAGATAACAGAAAGATTAGATCTAATCGATGATCTCAAAATTTACAAGTACTGTAAACCGTGTTATCTGCCAATTACATACAACATGGGAGCATAATCTAGCAATGTTTCTTTCTGTGTGCGGAGATATTCTTCTGTTTTCATAAGTAACTAACTTGCAAATCATATTAATTAAGCTAAAAGCAAACAACCAATAATCACTAACCTTTTTAAATAACTCTTTACGCTTCCTGATCCAAATTCACTCGCTTGTAAGCGGATTTAACNGAATTAGCAGCACAAAATACTTTGCATATCAAAAAGAAACATCTCTTTCCTAGCCTATGCATCAAAGATAACAGAAAGATTAGATCTAATCGATGATCTCAAAATTTACAAGTACTGTAAACCGTGTTATCTGCCAATTACATACAACATGGGAGCATAATCTAGCAATGTTTCTTTCTGTGTGCGGAGATATTCTTCTGTTTTCATAAGTAACTAACTTGCAAATCATATTAATTAAGCTAAAAGCAAACAACCAATAATCACTAACCTTTTTAAATAACTCTTTACGCTTCCTGATCCAAATTCACTCGCTTGTAAGCGGATTTAACTTCATTGACAATACTTCTCACCGTTCCGCGAGCTGCAAATGCCTTTACAAAGTGTATTACTGATATTTGTGTCTAAACTCGTAGCTATGCAATTGTCTTGACAATGTCAAATTCTCCGATTCTACGCACGATAGTCATGCGTACATTACCTGTGATTAGGCCTTCACAGATCATATAATAGCGGACTCCTTGTGGCGCCAGCCCTTTTTCACAAGAAGAGACTCAAGCTTTGTTCAACCAATCAGATTAAATATACAGATTGCAATCTGGCGCTTTTGAAACTTTCAGACAATCGGATGTTTGAACGCTAAATTAAACGCATTCATTCAACATAGACATTTACGGACTAATAAAATAAACACAAATCAGAAGGCAATTCTGAGTGAATCATAACGCAAAGAGTTTACAGTGAAGGAATCTCATTCAGCACAAAGGAGGAGTACTCCAAACAAAACAAGCCAACTTGTGCTACAGTAGGTACTTGCAAATAAGAAACAGTGTTTTGAAATTCAACCCATTGTCTGAAACAATAAACTATTGTTTTTGCTATTGTCTTTTCGAAACGTTTCTGTATGTTCGTTTCTTACAATACTGTACAGTACAGCTGAATTGGCACTTGAGGACGTTATTATTGACGCTGCCCAACGCTCACGAAACGCGAGCCTTATTTGGGAAGAGGCAATAAAAACGTACTCCGTGTGAATTACGACGCGTTTTTATGACGCAAGAGCCTTCTTACTTGGGGAACGGAAATAAAAACGTACTCCGCTCCGTGTGAATACGGCAAGTAAGACGCGTGAATTCTGCTTCCAGCCCTGCCACAATTTATAAAACAATGTGAGAGACTATTTTTGTTTTGATGGTGGGTGGAGCACTATGTATACATATCCAATATGATTTATAGGAGCACTGGAAATGACCATTCCTTCACCTGTTATAATCGATGGAGAATCGCGAATCCTTTTTTACTAAGCCGTTTTAGCCATGGCCTATGGTCGTAATCTCTATGTGACTCGATAAATGCATTGTTTTCCCTGCCAAAGAGGTGGTCAGATTTTAAAATAAAAACCAGGACTTTAATAAAGCCAAACGCAATGGCTAGCAAATCTTAGAGTTTATCGATTATATCGGTCGCCAGTAAGCCGAGATTCCCCATGAAATTATTTCTTCTATCTAACAGAAACAAGCTAATTTTTATTATGTGTCCACTTTTAATCTCCTCCACAGTATTTCCTTTTTAAGATGAAATGCAACGCAGAGGCCAAAGATTTCATAAAAATTTTCTTACATCTAACAGGAATCATTCCACTCTTATAGCCTCCGCAGTGGATCTCTTATAGTCAGATAAATGCATTGGCTTCTCCTAGAAATTCTCTGCCAAGGAACTGGTCAGGTTTGAAAATAAACCTAACGAAGTGGCTAGAAAAAGTTAGAGTTTATCAATTTGATCGGTCGCCAGTATACCAAAGATTTCGTAAAATTCTTTCTTACAGTTACATCGAACAAAAACAGTAAGCAAATTGCTGTTGTTTTTGCTGTATAATCTCCTCCACAGCAGTCGTGATTGGCCAAGCGGTATCTCTAAATAATTCTATGCAATACTGCTGACTACTCAAATTTGGTATACCTACTAGTGCAATTTTCGCTAAGAATCACTTTCCCGAAGCATGGACCTCAGGCACGAGAATAAAAAAAAAGAATTAGACCCAAAGAGAAAAGGCTCTTAGGCTCTGTTTCATATCCCCCGTTCTATCCGTTCTATTGTTTCATAAACATTGTAGCGGGAGGGCAGAGGGGCAAGTACCCCTCCCCCTTGTGATAATCTGTTTACGAAATTTTGTGGAAGGTAGGTCCTTCTATTACTGATCACTTCTTCAACCTATTTACTTCAAACATGTAAACCTTAGCCAAGGTAATCTCCACCGCAGCGTTATTAGTGCTCCGCAGTAGCAATAACACCCAATGACACACCCTCATTGACAACTGAACCGGTGCNGCTGGGGGGGCTGCCGCCCCCCCAGCCCCCCCGCCTCGTACGCTTATGAGGACAACTGATTTGTCAATATCAACCCATTCGTGTTTACATGCCCTTCAAAAACCAAGATAAACAAGTGAGATGAATAAGCGGAGAGCAAACAAGGATTCTATTTAGGTAAATTCATAACCGGAAATGTATCCAACGTTGGAGGTTTGACTTTCGAGTTTGTTTTGCAAAATTTAGACAGTCTGCATATCTTCACACACCGTATTTGCTTCCTGGGGAGCTTGGAGTGAGACAAACATCAAAAGAACAGAAGAGACTAAAGTGCGCTAACACAACATCAAGTCACTGAAAAAGTGTCTAACTAAATCAATAATTTGTTACTGTTACAGGATGATTTAAAAAATTAACGGACTTCGCAGAAATATACAATCATGAGCTATCTTCCAATTTCAACGTACCGTAAGTGATTTTATGGCAGATGTGATAACTTAAATCTGAAAATCTATTTCATTAAAATCAATCATACAGTTTTAGAGTTATTGGCGACTATCTATGCTTGCAAGCATTTGTTGAAATTGCTTAAGACCTTAAAGGGAATAGACATAGCTATATTGAGTGGTCGCTATAAATAGGCTACGAAAACGCCCACGCATCCATTGTTTCTTCAGCTACACAATGAAACGGTGCGTGCCAACAGTATCAAATACAATAGACTATATTTCAATTTGGCCCGGGCCAGCTTTTAACTATGTCGATTCCCTTTAAGGATGGACCAAGCATTCCCACAAAATGTTGCAAGTTCACAGCTTGAAAACCACAACAATTGCATGACTAAATATTCTAAGAAATTCATCCAAGCCATGAGATTTTCTTTAAAGTAAGGAGCACATATTTTTCATGAGTTTTAACTGACCTCGTGGTGGTTATCTTCGCTGCTGTTGTTTTGTAGCTGAATATAAGACAAAATTTCATCAACGTTTCCTCCAAGATACAGCTTCCAAACAAAATCGCTCAAAACTTTGGAACCAATAAATTTTCACATCTAAAAGTTAGTATTCTTTCTATACATAAATTAAATCTTTAATTCGTGGAAATTGGAGGATATTTATAATCACGCGTCTATATTTCTTTTTGACTCGCCTCGTATTTGGTAAAGCCTGGTTCCCACTGCGCAATGAACTATCATCGCTTTCCTCATCGCCAACTTTTCAAATGCGATGAAAGTTCATCTTGCACTGGGATTGACATTTGACTGTAAAGCCAGAATTTTACGACCAGTGTGAATCAGGCTTTACAGTCAAAAGTCGCTCACAGCCTAAGATGATCTTTCATCACATGTGAAAAATGGACGATGAAGAAAGCGATACGATATTTCGTCGCGCAGTGGGAACCAGCCTTACAAGCTCTTATGTTTGATTAACTAGAAACATTACAAGTTTCTTACAAGAACTTTTAACTACAGTGTGTTCTAACCAAAGATTCTTTACCATTTTCAAAGCCTTGCAACAATATCTTATCACAGATTTCTCATAAATAAAATGATTGCAATAATCAAAATTAAACTTTTCATTCAGATAACATGAAGCAAATCCTATTTTGCAAATGTGATAAAAATCTGATAACATCTCAGAATCGTAACTCATTTCTATCAGATGTTTTCAGATCGTGTTTATGTTGAAGTTATTTGTCCTAATTGTCCTATCTCTGATTTCTTCTGTCGGATAAGTATGATTCTTGTATGTAAACTCATTGTGAAGAGTGACAAGAAGACAACCTGCCAATCATTCTCTGACCTGTCAAAGCTGTCAATTCGATATCTGATGATTGCTAGAAAGCAGAGCATAGGCTTCAAATCTTTAAAAAAGGTGGTGTAAATGGTTTTTGCTTTTTTCTTTAGATTGAATGGCTTGAAAATTCTACCGTGTACCATTTTTGATATCTTAATTATTCTCAAAATGATGTCATTTTCTTGTTATGCAAAGAATTCGAGCAAAGTCATGAAAAAAGTGAAACCATCGTAATAATTCATTTCGATGGAGCAGAAATGGTAGAATTTTCAAGAATTCTATAGTTTATCAAGGCCTGCAATATGGTGGTAAGCAGCAGTCTGATGCTTTCTAACTTACGATTTAGAAATTTGATAACGTCACATACAGTAAAACCCCGCAAACAAGAACATAGGAAAATAAGAATATACAGACTGATTTTTTTTTTAAAAGACACCCAAAGATAAGAACCAAAAAGAGTCTGATTTATTTCCATTTTCTTATCAGATGATACACTTATAATTCATTTCCTGAAAAATAACCAATTTTGTGAATTTGAAATCTGGCAATTTTTTTAACATCTGCTGATCACATTACTTTATAAAAACTCACAGCCTTTTTTTTAAGTCCAAACACCTCAAACAATTTTAAAGGGTAAGCAAATTGTTTGGCAAATTTGTATGATATAATTTCTTTTTGTTTACAACACNATAACGTCACATACAGTAAAACCCCACAAACAAGAACATAGGAAAATAAGAACATAAAGACTGATTTTTTTGAAAAAGACACCCAAAGATAAGAACCAAAAACAGTCTGATTTATTTCCATTTTCTTATCAGATGATACACTTATAATTTATTTCCTGAAAAATAACCAATTTTGTGAATTTGAAATCTGGCAATTTTTTTAACATCTGCTGATCACATTACTTTATAAAAACTCACAGCCTTTTATAAGTCCAAACACCTCAAACAATTTTAAAGGGTAAGCAAATTGTTTGGCAAATTTGTATGATATAATTTCTTTTTGTTTACAACACAACAGATCACTATTTCCTGCAACATTTAGAATGCAATCACGCCTCCCAAGTTTATCAAATGCATACTGCATATAGCTTTTGTGCTTCTCATATTCATAAGGGTTCTTGGGGTAAGAACCTTACCCTGAAGACAGCAAGAGCACCACATTCATAAGAACATAGTCAGTCTGTTTTTTAGAAAAGTATGTTCTTGTTTGCGGAGTTTTATTGTACCTCACAAACAAGTTGAAATATAAAAACGCTGTATATTCAAGAATAATCGAGATATCAAAAAGTTCACGGTAGAAATACAACAAAGCACCTAAAGCTTCTTTCAAGCTTCAGTCCAAAGAAAGAAATAATAACCATTTCCACCAACTTTATAAAGATTTGAAGCCTGTGCAAGAAGCAGCAAAGAGCTACAGCTAAAAGACAGGCTCATCAAATGGCGATAGAAAATTGTATAAACTTCATTGTCGAAAGTTGACTGAAAAATTAAATTTGACTACCAATTAATTTTTGAAGAAAGAAATAAAGGACTATTTGAAAGGACTATTTGTAGGCCTAAATTTTCTGCGTCTCAGTATGTACTTGGTAAAAAGATAACAGGTATCCACAAAAGGTTCCATACATTTGGTCAAGTCCTGTGGCAAATTGAACAAAGAAGAAACTCTGAAACCTTTCTCAAAGCCTAGAACTTGGTTTTTGACACCTTTGTTAAGAATTTTCTGAGCTATGAACTGTAGAAAGGCCCAAAAATTGTGCCTAAATAGTGCACATAAAAGTACATAGATACTGAAAGTCAGATGGTTTCATATTTCTAGATTGCTTGCTCTACGCAAAGGTGCAAATATGCGGCTTTTTCAGCTTCCAATTAACTAAAATTCTAAATGCTAAATAAAGAAAAATTGGTTGAAATTTCAATTTTTTCAAGCTTTTTCCAGAAAATTTACAAGTGAAATTGCGCACAAATTCAAAACAGCATAACTAATTTTATAGTAAGAATTCTTCGAGAAACCAGAGACATTCTCGACATTTGTGAATTAAACTGAATAAGATATCTCATTCGTAGCATGTGAACTGAATCACATTGTAATTTCTTCATGTCTACCTTGACGTCCAAATTACATTTGGTTAAATTTGTAAATATCCGTTCATAAAGCATCACTCAATGTTCACCATCTGCCCATTGTTAAACAAAACTACAGACATCAAAATTGTAGCAATACTCCCAGGTGGCCACATCGGACACTGAACATTTTCTTGAAAGTGTATCTGTCAATGCTTTGCCTAATCCTTGAAAACCTGAATAGAATTTCAGCTGTCTTTTTAAACAAAAATCCAAGAACTCATAAAAACAATAAATCATCTAAAAGTTTAAGGAAAATGAAATTTCTAACAGCAATGAATTTCACTGACCTCGCAGGCCTCTTTGAATAATACAGGTCTTTCATGAAAAAATGCTAAAAGGCAGCTGTAGAATAGAAAAAACACTGCTTCCAGAGGGAGGTGGAATGTTTCAATCTTTGAAAGACTAGGTAGAAAACACGAATAAAAATTAAGATTATATTTTTCAATTTTCTAATATGACCCATTATGTCTAAAGTCCATGGGGACAGAATACAAGTTATACTTTTATCATAACCTTATCTCGTTTGAGTTACTCTACAATGCTTGCTATCAGAGGTAGTGGCGACGAAGATTTAAGAAAAGATAGCAATCATGGGTGTTTTTAGCAGGGCCTAAGTAAAGCTAAAAAGTGACTTGGAAAAGGCCGAGGTAGAGAGAGCGACCGAAATTTGACAACCTCGCTAACTGGCAATAGACAATAACGCTAAAGATGGCGGCCGCGCAAAGCATGCTGGTAAAAAGCTCCCTGACAACCACCTAACGACATAAAAATATTGGTCTGCCGTTTCGACTGGCTAGCTATCAATGTAAACGAACAGGACAACTTTGTAATTCGAACGCGAATCTTTCGTTAAAACTTTAATTCGAATCAAACTTTTACTTTTTTTGCTTTGGAAAGGTTTCGTTTCCAACCATTTTGCATTCGAAATCAAGGTCGATTCCAATTCAACCTAGCTAGTCGAAACGGCAGACCGAAATGTTTAAATGTCGTTAGGCAGTCGTCATGGAGCTTTTTACCAGCATGCTTTGCAGCAAAACACAATAGAAGTCTTTGGAGTCGTTGTCTATTAAAGAGTCTTCTTATTAGTTCCAATTCGTTGGCCTACTAAAGGCTGGTTCCCACTGCGCGAACTGCGCAATGAACTATCATCGCTTTCCTCATCGCCAATTTTTCAAATGCGATGAAAGTTCATCTTGCACTGGCAACGACATTCTATTGTAAAGCCTGATTTTTACGACCAGTGTGAATCAGGCTTTACAGTCAAAGGTCGCTGCCAGTGCAAGATGAACTTTCATCGCATTCCAAAACTTAGCGACGAGGAAAGCGACGAGAGTTCATCGCACAGTGGGACCAGCCTCTGCTAACCATGATCCTTTGCGGCCTCAAAATCGATTGTCATATGATCTGAAAGTGGTTTCTGGCCCAGGTTCTGTTTGTTTTACTTTTCATTTGGCGCGCAAAGGATCATGGTTAGCAGTGAGTCTTTAACTGCATTTGAAAAAAATTTGGTGATTCTACCGAAAAAATGCGCCAGTATTCCCGTGGGCTTTAAATTACAGACATGACTATCTGAGTTTTAGGCTAGACATGGGTGCAGGCAAAGATAAAACCAAATAAAAATAACAATTTTGATTCGAAGAATATTGTTATCTAAGTTGGAAATAGCATTCATCTCGCTGATAATTTTGTCGAGAATTCATCGATAGCACATTGTTGAAAATGATCTTGCTAGCCATACAAGGGAGGTCTATTACGCTTATTTTGATAATACTAAACGGATCTTTTACAAATCTCATGAACTGATATCTCAAAATGGCGCTGTGGTTTTCATGATTTTGAATCTTAATATAAAAGATGGTTAGATAGAATTAAATGTTGATTAAATTACTCAGAAAAGCATAAAAATTGATTATTGAAAAATAACCGTCAATGGAGTTATCATGAAGCTGAAACTTTATAGTTTTTTTTTAACATTCCTAGAGTGCTTCCAGAGTTATTTAAGGGTGTGTTTGATTGGTACCAATTCTGAAAACGGTAGACTTGGTAGACTCGGAATTTGTGTTTGATTGGCTCCGAAATTCTGAAAACGGTAGGTTTGGCAGGTTTGGAAGGCCTTCTGAACCTTCTGCTCCAAAAGTCAGAAGGTTTGGCAGACTTTGGAGAGATTCTTGTTTTGCATTGGCAAACCCTGGTTGTGAATCCGAAACCTACCATTTCAAGATTTTTGTGTTTGATTGGGAAATATATTTCCGTCTCTGCGAAGTCTGCTGTTTTCAGAATTTGGCAGGTTTGGAATTACCAATCAAACACACCCCAAATCTCTAAGCAGAGTTTTGATACTGTAGGAAATTTCTCAAATCACCAAAGACACTATGAGTAATCTAACCAAAGAAACTAATTACAAAATAAATTATGTGTACTGGAAACTATGGTCCGTGAAAAATCTCCATGAAGTTTGTGTATTTGTTGAAGGTAATGTGTCCATACAAGTAGGCCTCCCAGAGCAAGGCATGTGATCAACTAAAATTTCTTTTCAATCACGCATTACAGCAATTTTCTCTATTCATATGATCAGTTTGAATATCAACCAATCATTTGCCGAGAATTTGATGGATGTTGACAGGTTGGGTATACGCTGGCTTTATATATGGACACATTACCTTTAACTTATCACTATAAAATGTTTGTTTCTTAATTGCATGATTAAACAAACAAATCTGTAGACTTATTGCAATCGCCGTAAGCGGAAATTGGGACTGAAGTAGTTAGTCTAACAAATCTGTCCGATATTTGGGATTAAAGCACNACAAGTAGGCCTCCCAGAGCAAGGCATGTGATCAACTAAAATTTCTTTTCAATCACGCATTACAGCAATTTTCTCTATTCATATGATCAGTTTGAATATCAACCAATCATTTGCCGAGAATTTGATGGATGTTGACAGGTTGGGTATACGCTGGCTTTATATATGGACACATTACCTTTAACTTATCACTATAAAATGTTTGTTTCTTAATTGCATGATTAAACAAACAAATCTGTAGACTTATTGCAATCGCCGTAAGCGGAAATTGGGACTGAAGTAGTTAGTCTAACAAATCTGTCCGATATTTGGGATTAAAGCACTATATAGATTAAGTTATGATTTGATCAAGTTGGATAAGAGGGCATTTTTAATAAACTGTCAGGAACGTTTAGGTACTCAAACAAAAGGGGCGATTATGCAACAATAGGTTTAATTTCCTATGACTGACATGCTACTGCAAAGCGATTAGCAATCGCAGAGAATCCTCTCAAGCCACAACTTGTAAACTCACACCCGCAACAAATACCCCGAAAACAGCACGGCTATCTGCCTCGTTGTGCATGCGAAAAGGGGTTGTTAAGAGAAGTCATGAGTGTATATCAAAAGAACAAAGATATATTTTAAAATTCGCCTCAGGCAGTTTATTTCTTTGATTCAGAAGCTGATGATTAGGTGTTTGAGTTGCATTTAAGTTACATCATTATACTGGCATTTAAGTTCACTGAGTGACCCAAAAAAAGTGAAACTTGTTGAAAAATCATCAAAATTTGATTATGTTGCCGATCTTAAAACTTTCTTTTGGTGCATGTGTCAATGTGTCAATGTTCAAATTAATTTAAGAGATATTGAGTTCCTGCTTTTAAGAACTACCTGATTTTTATGCATACTCTCAAACTGGGTCATGAAATTGGATTTTTGATCTATCCAACCACTCAATTTGTTCGCGTACGTCTGTGATTAGGCCCTTTTGTCATCTAGGACTCACAATTTCAAATGAAATCGCAAAAGATGGCTTTTTCGTGAACATATACGTCTTTTTACAATACTATAGCTCAAAAGACGGTTTTCAAGCAACGAATCCATGGTCTGTTTTCCTTAGGAACAAAATAAAGATAATCCCAGAAACTAATTCCATCTTTGATAAGGCGGCGCAAAAAGAAATTTTTATCATCGGTAACTTATTCAATTTGTTATGATTTTTGAAAAAGGTCACTTTTTATTGGGTCATCCGGTACTGGGGGGAGAGGGTGGGTAAAAAAATTTGCCACGTTTGGCGATATTCACATTTATGAATCATGCATCAATTCTAATGAACGATAAATTATTTCATTGTTAAAAAGCAAATTTAGCTGTCCAAAAATATTCCGTTCAAATCANTTTTGAAAAAGGTCACTTTTTATTGGGTCATCCGGTACTGGGGGGAGGGGGTGGGTAAAAAAATTTGCCACGTTTGGCGATATTCATATTTATGAATCATGCATCAATTCTAATGAACGATAAATTATTTCATTGTTAAAAAGCAAATTTAGCTGTCCAAAAATATTCCGTTCAAATCAGCTAAACAGTCCTAAAATCATGGGCAAGTTCGCCTGAAAACTTTTTCTTGAATGCTTGAAAATGGACCAAAAGCTTGGATTCACTTTTTCCAATTTAAATTTTACAACTTACAGTACTATTTACAAAACCTGCACATAACTCTGATATAGTACAAGAACGATATCAAGGAGAGGAAACTACTTGGTCTACCTAGTGGCAATTGCATTAAGAATTAAACACCACGTAACTGTTTAAAACAGAGTATAACATGACAAAACGAGACCTTTGTTAAACGACCTGAACCCCTATAACTCATACAAAACGTCAAAATTCCACAATAGAAAATTACAAAGTGAAATCCTACATAATGATGGATACAAGACACTGTTTAACACATTGGGTCGAGACTCTGAAAAGAGTTAGCAGAAAACAGCGCCAAGACTGTTTGATGATCAGCTACAAGCCGATTACGTTTGTATTAGCAACTTAAGCCCTTTGAGTCTATCCCTGGAAAATTCATCTCCGAGAGAAATTTGTAACATTATGAATTAAAAAATGGAAACAGTTGGGTCATTGAAAGAATAACTGCAGCCTGAACCTCATTAGAAAACAAAAGAATTAGGAAACCTCTAATGGTTTTAGTTTTTATATTCGCTAATGTTAATACAAGTTTACTAGCTTTGATACGAATATGCATGTTTCTGTTTGAAAGAAAGGACAAACATTGATAAAATTAATTAGTCACTGATGTGTTGTTGTGTATGGGTTGGGTGTGGTAGTTTAGAGGGTATCAAATTCTGGATTTCAATCCATCCACAAGTTAAACTGTTAGCTCCAAGAAAACGAAGCTCAAAATATAAATTTCCAGGCTCTAATAAAGAAAGTTATCATATTATCTTGACAAGTCTTTATATTCTATAATTGTTCATTCTGTTGAAAAGCCTCTGCCAGAGGAAATCTTTGCAAATATTCAAGAAAAAGCCAATTGACACTGTCAAAAATTCTCAGTTCCTTGGTATTTATGTTGGCATACAAGAAAACCTTAGTAAGGAAAGGTAGAAATTTCTAAGTTCAGATCAATCTGAAGGAGTTCTTAGCACTGCACTTGAAACGCTTGCAATCTAAAAGAACTGGAATCTGAAAAGCGTGTGTTTCGCCTATTTGCAATATTTAGGTCTACTGAAAGGGCATCTCTAAAATTGGATTATTCTGCAATCACGACTTGAAAGAGTTCTTAACCAATTGCAACAAACAAGGAATCAAAATGTTACTTTGATTTGAGAAACAAAAATGTAAACTTTTTGTAGTTCCTTCTTCCTTCGGTATTCACAGTACATGATTAAATAGACAGACATTTTTCAGGACATTTAGTTCTTCATGCGAATTGAAGTATTTCTAGAAATCGTATGATTTGAATAGACTCAATGAATTTGTCGTAGTTTCGCTATTTGACTGAACTGATACCGCTACAAATGAAGCGACAACAACATCAATTCAATTCACTGAGCGAAAGTTGGGAGGCATTTGGAGTAAATTATGATTTGAACATGGACCACAATCATACACTAGTCATGCTAATGGTATGAAATCCACCACAAAACTACCTTTCATTCGATGGCTCTTTAGTTATTTGGCAAAACGTAGTTGTGGCACAAATCGGAAATTGCTCAGAAATAAGTCATCGAGCGCAATCACAAGTACAGATCTGTGGGTCCAATAGACGATTGCGCTAAAGATAGCGGACAGGAATTTTTTACCATGATGCTTTGCGTCGAATTGAATTTCGAATGATTTGATTGGTTGATTTCTTCAATACCGCAAAGGATCTTGGTAAAAAATTCCTCGACGCCATCTTTAGCGCAATCGTCTATTGTTGGTCGAGTTTAATTTCCACGATGAAGTGCAGTGATTAATTACGTCAATAAGCTTAGATCTTATAAAGACAGTTTCACAGAGTCAAGAACCTGGTCAAACGAACAAAGATGGCTTGACAAATATTGTCAAGCAATCTTTGTTCGTTTGACCAGGACGTTTGAACAATTTGAGCTCTAAGCGTCCAGCAAAATGTTTGTATTCAACTCCTCAGAAGCATCTAATAGCAAAGATGCGCATGCGTCAGGAATTCTATTCTAGAATCGAGATTTGTTGGGGGCTTTAACTTTATTTGTTAGTGCATACGAATTAAAAGAAAGTTTGAAACAGGTTTCCAGGAAACAAAATTCCGAATGCAACCGGTTTCAATTTTTTTCTGAGAAGGTGCGCTTTGGGCGATCGGTCCGAATAGCTCATGTAATCCAGAGAAGTACCCTAGAACGAATGCACCAATGCTTTGGCAATCACAAAAATCGATAAAGGATCTACCTTTAGTCTCAGATTTACAGAGGCAACAGCCTTATGCAGGCGGGTGGGAGTTCTACTTGGGCCTTATCGCGTCATATCACCTATAATGCGAATTCTACTTTAGTTCTGGATGTGGGTTCCCTCCAGACAACTCAATAAGAAATCTCTAATTAACAAAACTATCACCTGCAAATAGAGACCAAATCAAGGCATTTGGAATCCTTACGAGAAAGATATCACCAGTTTTTAAGGCCCTGGTTGAGAATTTCGCAAAATGTTTAGAAAGATAACACATAAATTTTATTTTAAAAGCAAAAATATCTGATGTTATCAGGAGACGAAAAAACCACTGCTTTTGATAAGATAAATGGGTGTTTTAGTTTCATTAAGGCGAAAACCCAATCGTAAGTTTGTTATAGAAATACTCATGAACATTTTGGCTCCGCTCAGCTCAACTAACGTGGATATAATTGGCCGAATGTATCTTTAGCAACTAAGATTTAATTTCTTATCAAAACCAACCAGACAACCTCGTTCCCATGACCCAAAAAGAGGCTGTTGAAATCCAGCATGGCAGCCAGGTACCAGGTACCAGGGTCAGTATTGACGTAGGAAACTGGCCCTCAGAACCAGGTTGCCAACCAGACTGATTATTAATGCCTGTTTTCACTTGGAGTAGCATGAAAGCCCCTGCGCAGACTCTAAGTACGCCCTTTCACAAATCCGTAAAAATGACGTGTAGGTACTGAAATGTACGTTAAACCCAGACTTATCACCTGATTCGTTGTGTTCGCTCCAAACTTTATTAAATTGAATTAACATATTCGCTCAATCAAACTATGACTCATAACCTTATTGTTAAAAGATCCGCCAAACAAACGGCGATTTGGATAAAAGCTGAAAAAAAGCTTGAGGTTATCCTCTGCTGTATTTTGCGAAACAATTTAAGAAACTATTTTACATTCGCGTACATTTTTACTTTAATGTTCAAACAAAATGGCGGAAGGTGGTATCATCAGTGCTATCAAAGGTGAATCTAATTTAATGAAAGATTTTCAGAGCATTTTTTCCCAAGGTCTTAAGACGTTATTTTTTATGCACCAATTGGTGCCTGGAAAACGTTTTGCTTTGCGTTCTTAGCAATGCTTTCCTGGGGCAAAAAATTTTCGCACTGGTTTTTGAATAATTCGTGTGCGAGTCTTTGTTGAGTGATGATGGGTTGTTGTTGTTGTTATATAGCAAAGCAAAGGGCTGAGAAAGCAAACGAAATGATACTGAAATGTACTGTTGAATTCGTCAAGCAAACTAAAAGATTTCAATGAGTTTTGGTCGTTGCCTACTACATCTGGTAGATTGAATTATATGGCCTTGGACTGATACGATGACTTATACATAGTTCGTATTTCGTACTGTATTGTGATTTTTTTTTATTTTATGTATAGTTCTGTCTTTTCTTAGAGTAGTGTAAAGTTTATTTCAATTTAAAGTAATGGTATAATTGTGATGTTGGGTGTGGAGGCGACTCGATAACGTTATGTTTTTTTCCTCCATCTCAACAGTAATTAAATTTGAGTTTTGTTTTTCGTGTTTTNGAGTTTTGGTCGTTGCCTACTACATCTGGTAGATTGAATTATATGGCCTTAGACTGATACGATGACTTATACATAGTTCGTATTTCGTATTGTATTGTGATTTGTTTTTATTTTATGTATAGTTCTGTCTTTTCTTAGAGTAGTGTAAAGTTTATTTCAATTTAAAGTAATGGTATAATTGTGATGTTGGGTGTGGAGGCGACTCGATAACGTTATGTTTTTTTCCTCCCCCTCAACAGTAATTAAATTTGAGTTTTGTTTTTCGTGTTTTAAATTTTAGTGATATAAAAAAAAAAAAAAAAAAAAGGGCTCTTGTCGTATACGCCTAATTAATTCCATCAATAAACTGCTGAAGTGCTTGAAGAAAATTAAGGAAACTGACGAATAATGGCTTGACAACTAGAAGTTAAACAGTGCATTGATTCGTCCGGACAACATATCACGTGATTTTATCAATTCGCGCTCAAAAATGAGAGCTGGAACAAATGATGCCATGACGAAACATAGCGTCGCAATGGAATTTTGAAAGTGTCTCGTTCATTTACTGACATAATTTTGAAAGTTTGAAAGCTGATCAAATTATTTGAAAACTTTTGAGGATAGACAGGCGAACATCGAAACGGAAGGCTGACTGTGAAACAAGCGATGCGCAACTTACAAGTGTCGATGTTAGTTACGCTGTTTACAAAATTATCGTCGACAAGGCATGTTTCTTACAGCTTTCTCGGACTAATTTCTGTTTTGATTTCCAGAACAGCATTTTCATGCAATTATTTCATTCGATATATTGTATGTGATTTAATTTATATCATACATAATAAAACCAGTGCGGTAACCGAGACCACGGCAAGTGACTTTGTATGTTAATGCTCTAATCTCTGTGCTTTCTGGCCACGACTCCTGCCTTTCGAGCTAGCGTCCTGTAAGGTTGATTGCCGTACAGCTTGACTTTCTTGTTAGGCAGAAATAATATATTATAAACAAGACTAAACTAACGGTCTGCATTCAAATATCTGTTGAACAAGGTGAGCAAAGTACGAAGGTGGGCCGGTGCAGCGCCAGAGGCTCCGCAGATGAGCCTACTTTTTAAAAAGCTTTGATATTATTGCTTTCCGTAGTGGATTTTCTTTACGATGATTACAAGGATATTAGAAAGAAGGCAATAGACCATTTCGACAATCAAAGTCGGAGACTGGGGAGAGCGGTTTGTTCTGGTAAATGGCGGATACAGATCTGGTAAATGGTTGCCACGGAGCTTTTACAAATGATAAATTTCCCTCTGCAGAACTGTTGGTTTTAAATTCACAGCTAAAATAAAGAAATTATCATCTAAAATATAGCCCAAAAGGTGTCCCATCACCAATAAGCCAGTAATCAGGACACACGTTGATAACAGCATTTCACGTTGAAGTGTAAAATCCTGTATAAAGATTCGTATTATTATTATTATTATTATAAAACTTTTCGGTTATATTTTACGTCATAATTTCTCTATTTTAACTGTGATTTAAAACTAACAGTTCTGTAGAGGGAAATTTATCATTTATAAAAGCTCCGTGGCAGCCATTTACCAGAACTCCATCCGCCATTTGCCAGAACAAACGCTCTCCCCAGTCTCCTATTTTGATTGTCGAAATGGTATATTGATTTAGTGAGTCAAATGTTCCTGTATGTTTATACCTTCTTCAAAACTGATTTTGATCAGTCATAGTTTTCTTGAGCTGTAAGGGGCGACGCAAAATTTATTTTACTACATGGGCGGTGGAGAAAAAAATACATGCAAAAAATCGGCTCACCCTGTTGAAAATTTGTTGAAAAACTAACCGCCCTGTCACGCTTTCTTCAATAAATGTATCCGCCCCGTACATCTGAGTGTTAGTTGTTAAACTACAGATGAATAAGCTAATGACTGTGATAAAAATCTATTCTGGTTGATGTCCAAAAACATAACGTGTACTTTAATATTACAAGTTTTTGCCAACGAGAGATAATAATGAACTTTTCTTTGATTTGGAAAGGATGAACACTTTGGAAATAGTACATCATTTTATACACATGTTTTTAAGCACTGCTCATGTTGCATGGTATTTACATCTTTTCAGCAAAATGAACAATTTTATTTTTCAAATTTCATTTTTAACTCATAAAACGTTACTGCCCTGTACATATTCGCATGATAAAAAGTGGTCACCCCGTTCTGCATGGGCTAAAAAAAAGTAGTTGCCCCGTCGTGTTTTGCGCTGGCCATGTTATAAAATAAATTTTGCAGTGTCCCTAAGCACACATGCGGTCATGCAAATTTGATTCAAATGTTTCAGGTTTGATGCACTGTTTAATTCGTGCAGACAGCATGACATCATTTAGAAGTGTTGAAAACACGACGCCGTCATGCTTTCGGATGAATGTGCAAAAAACTCCATGGGTTTCTTCAGAAAATTTGCAAAAATTTGCATAAAATCACTCTTATATTCTCCCTCACGATATTGAGGAGGCAAAGGATAGGTAGAAATCGTCAGTCAGACCTAAATACATATTTATTTGAATGAAATGAATTGTCGTATATGTTTGCTGGGTTTATGTTTGCTGCCTTCGAGAGCAGCTCGGTTACCACTCTATACGGCTTGATTAACTGCTCACCTTTTTCAGGTGTGTTGGCGGATCGATTATCGATTTGGAAGTATTTCAGAACAGCTTCCAAGCATAATGGTCCATAACGTCAGAACAACGGTATAACGGATTATAAGGAAAAAAAACTATCCATACTAAATTAGCATCTTCACCGTATCCAGATAGTAGGATACGCGTAAACCTACGCGTAGGCTACATAGGTAGTGCATCAAAAGGAAATATTTGCCAGTAAATGATGTTGCAAGATTAATTTTTCGTAGGAATGACCTTTCTACTGTACTGGAAGCGACTAACCATCGAAACATTAAGTTGATGACGGCACGAGGATCTTCTAATGACTGATCCCCCTTTAAATTCGACTCGAAATTTCAGAAAACTGAGAAATACTGAAACTGAACTTTCGCTACCTTTACGGAAACTAACAATGGGCAAAAGGCTATATCTTTTCGTGGACCTAAGCTTTGGAATCGCCTTGAACTTGATGTTAAACAGACCCCCTCCCTTGCCACCTTTAAGAAAAGAATCAATAAGAAACAATAATAAAATGCATATTTTGTTAATATTATGTAGTTTTTTCTTAATTTGTAGATGTTTTGTAACGGCCCTTTGAAAAGCAGTCCTGGTGGACTGACGGGGCTAACGCGTCTAAATAAGTAAAAATGAATGAATGAATGAATGAATGAATGAATGAATGAATGAATGAATGAATGAATGAATGACTGAATGAGAAAATACAATTTTTTGATTTGATGGTTCAAACGAAATGTTGGACTATGCTGCTAATATTTGAAGTCATCGTTGAAGATTATGCAACTGAAGAAAAATCACGTTTGATGTGAAACATAGTTGAGCCACCAAATCATGTCAACCTACCGGTAGGTCAAAAAAAGTATCGGCGTTTGAAAAATTGCCAAAAATCAGAAATTCAATCGACATCAGCTGTCCCTCCGATCAGCTGTCCCTCCGACACGGAATTGTTTTTCTTAATTAAAGCCAAATACTAACTGGTTAGTTAGTCTTGTTTCACATTTAGGTCGGGCCGGACCTGATTCCGCTTCTTGGCTATTTGCCACTTGTATAGGACCTAACTGTTTCCCAATAATTTTTGATAATCAATCCGTGTAAGACGGACAGCTGATCAACCATTTCACAAACAGGCTGCATCGTAGATCAAATTAAATTTAGAGCAAAATAAAATATGTGGATTGTCAAACGACGAAAGTCTTTTCTGATGCAAGTGAAAATTTATGTCATTAACATCGTTCAAGTCCGCCTAAAGTTACCCGTTTGCTGTAAACGTCATCGCACAGTATTGCACAAGAAATATAATGCAGTTTTAATTGATTTATAGCTGAATGTGTCGATTTTCTAGCCATTTCAAAACATTTCAGAAATAAGTTCACAGCAAATCGCACAAACCTCAGAGAAGCACGCCTAACTTCAACGAAACAAGTTTTCTCACCTAAACTGGTTTATCCATCATAACAAAATGTACGATTATGAAAATACGAGAAACTTATGAAAGTTCGTCTTGGCAAACGTTAAAACATTTTTCTTATTCTTCTTTGACGAGCAATCTCTGAAGTCCTTAGATGATAACTTCTACAGGTTGTATATCAACTATCAACGAAATATCTACTATCTTCAACTTATCTATACAAGTTCTATCAAATTCTTATCAACTATCTAGCAATCTTTTAGCAACTACTAAACAATCTGTCAACACACAATCTAACTGATGTTTCTCATCACTTTGCTACATACAACAAACTTAATAACAATATCCTTAAGATCAAACGTCATAACAGCTATTTGCCAACTCTTGAAAATCTATCGAGCCTCTAACTAACGACGTATTTCAAGGATACGTTCAACTTTGCATCAAAATCTTGGTAAAAATCTTAAGATATCAGTTAACTATCTAATGTTTTTATTCAACAATTTTTTATCTGTGAACATCTTATAGATGTCTGCTGATCTTCTAGCCATCTCAAAATCTATTATCGCCAACCATAACAAACACCTTTTGATAAAGTTGTTCAGTTTTTTCGTGCTTCCTTGCCAACTATAAATTACGGAGATGTACTGCCTCCTAACATTTTCTATAACTTAAAGTTGTCTCATACTTTGATTTGATACTTAGGGGACGAAATATGTTCCGATTTTCAACTAACGGAGATGTTCAAGACTAGTTTTAGAAAATGACAGATTCCCTGTTGACCGAACAAGAAACATTTTCTTAGTGAATAAACCATTTAGCAACGAGCCGCTTCTATAGAGATGCTCCAAGCAATTTGTCAAAGAAAATTGAACGTTAAATTGATAAAAAACAGAGCCGTTTAAATACCAGCATTAAAACTGCTCTTGTTCATATGTGTCACTATTTTTCTTGTCAAATTAAGCGTTTCCAATATATACTGCATCAGCTGCAATGTATTAGTTCTAAATTTGCTGAGAATATACAACGAATACTTGAATACAAGCTTCAAATGTTCTTGTCGAATAAAATAATTAGACTATATTGCGAAGAGCTTGAAATATTCTGAAAAACAGTTTCAAATAGTCTTTCAGAAAGTTTTTAAATAGTCTGTCAAAGGGAAGAATGTAAAGTTTAAACCAACGAAGCTGTTTCAGCATTACCAGTAAGAAAATTTAATTTTTGCTCCTGTTCTGACAAGCCCCGAATGTCCCTGGGGACGAAAAGCATTTATTTTTCTTTAAAGTACTTAGAAATTCGAAATGGTTCAACAGGCAACTTTTCAAGTAATCAGAGGAATCAGAGGAAGGGCAGAGTGTGAAGTTTTGAAAATAAGGCAGCCGTTTGAGCAATAGAGGTGAGAAATTTAATTTTGCTCCTGTTCAAATAAACCTCGGATGTCTTAGGGGATGGAAGAATCAGCTCTTGGTACGATAAGCTTCTAAATGCTGCACATTCAATATTTCAAGCAATCTAACAAAGAGCAGACACCATCAAGTTGTAAGTAAGGTTCCCGTTTAAAAATGGCCTCAAGAAAATAACAATCTTGCGCTTGCTGCGGATGTTCTTGGGGAATAGCAGAATCACTTTTGCCTAGAAGACCTTCTAAATGCTTTCATATACAAAGTTTTAGGTAACACTCCAAACAAAGTGAAATAGAAATCAAATTCTGTTAAATAAGGGGAGCTGTTCAGCTATAGAGAATTTTCTCGTGTTCAGGTGAGCTTCAAATTGTCTTGGGGAATAGATTTAGCTCTTGTTGAGCAGACACTCAAAATGCTCTCACGTGCAATATTTCAAGCAATCTGCCAAAGAGAAGAGACAACTGAATTCTAATTGATAGTGCCCTTTGAAAATAGGATCAAGGAAATTTAACTGTTGCTCTTGTTCAGACGAGCTTCAGATGCTTGTGGAGAGTAAATGGATTTAGCTCTCCTTGAAAAGACTTTCAAAATGCTCTCACGTACATTGTTCTAAGTAATCTGCCAAAGAGAATACTACTTAAGAGTTGCAGATGATTAACAGACAAAACATCTATTTGCAACAGATGATGAGCGATGATCTAAAATTCTGGAAGTGTTTATGCAAAGCAGTTGTATTAGATCATCGATTTACTATATTCAAAGAGTCTGAAATGTATTTTCCGATTTAGAAGACAAAATACCACTATCAGGCAGACACACAGACATGTGGAAAGATCTACATCATAACAATGAAATTTTGTTATTTCTGCAACATAAACTATTAGCACTGGATTAATTATTTCGCTAAATTAATATTATCATCGCAAATTTGTAGAGAAAATATAGCACTGACACAGGTGATATTCTAATGACTATAGAAGTAAACATTTGAAATGGAAGCAACTCAATTAATTCAACCAACCTTTTTTGAATTGTATCTCGAACCTGTATCTCGAACCAGTCTTAATTTGGAATTCAGCCAGAACCAACCAGCTAGCATGCAGCCAAAATTCAGTCTTGATCTGAAGATGAAAAATAATTAATTTAATCTACCACAGCAAGATGACCTCGGTACGAGATTATCCCCGCTTTTTCGTTTCTTGTCTGTCTTGTAGATAAGACATATTGTCGACCTTAATGCAGTTTGCGCGCTAAACATTTTCACCTATATAATACACGAGATACGAACCTTTCATTGATATGAAATCTCCAAGGAATCTATCTGGTCTCAAGAGTGCAACATTAACTGAACGAGAAGTCTAGAATGAATTCACTAACGTAGATCTGTAAGTGAGCAACATTGACCGAACTCTGAGACAATAAGTCTAGAATGAATTCATAGCGACGTTGACCAAGTAAAATTAACCTAGCTTTGTTAGAGCGCAACGTTAACCTAACACTATGGCGAAAAGTCAGGAATGAATTTGCAGCGATGTTCTTCATAAAGCTTATGTCTTCTAGTTTATAAAAGCTTAATTATCTCACAGGAGGAGAACTTTACAAGTGAAAGTTGAAAGAACAAAAACCTTTGGGCCAGATGTAAGCTTATCTCAGACAATGAACAGATCCCAGCTACCGAAATTGCGATCGACTATTTTAAACACTTGCCCGTTTACCGTATGTAGCAGCCAGTAGTCTCTACGCTAAAATATGATAAATTATTTCAGCTCAATTGTGGTCACCGCAATAGTGATAAGGCGCTATCTTAAGTCCTATCTTTTTGACGGTGGAATTTCAATCAGAATACAAATGGGCAGCAAACTACCAAGGACCGTTTCTGCCTTATCAACCGAGTTTTTTAATGTAAACATTTGCTGTTGGAAAGAACGTTCGTTCGGATAGACTTTATAATGAAGGGTAGAGTGAACATTGAATTTTCGAGGCTCAAAGACAATTTTAATGTGACCTTTAGCTTATCTCGTGGCCTTTTAAACAAACAGAAGCAAACTAATGAATGGATGTAGGACTAGAGTGAAAAAAATTTCAGGCATCTTAACACGTGTACACCCACGTCTCTTATCTCTACACTCCGTCATCGGTGTGCAAAGAAGAAAATAGGGGAGCAATCTCATTCGAGGAGAATAATAAGCAGAGCGGTGATGTTAAGTTTACTGATGGAAGAGCAATACACATTTGAAGCGCCTCACTTGCCTATAGAAAAACGATCCGCCTCCTTTTTGATTTTTGAAGAAATCTTCTGTTTCCATGTTCTATTTGTGGTTCAGTATAAATGCTGCTAGTGTCAAGAGAATAAAGTTCCCCAGTCAGCACATGATTTCTTCACAATATAACATAACGCGACTAAGTATAAATCAAACTTTTATTTTTCCTTATCAAAAGGCTACTTTTAACTTGAGCGATTTTTTAGGGAAATCACCAGCGAATTTAAGTTCTTTTGTCTTCCTCGTAAACAGGCGACTTCGTCTGACTGTTGAAAATGTTCGTGCACTGCTATTGGTTGAGTAAGGTGGAGTGGGGGCAAAATGAGCATTTGATTTTTTGCTTCTAAAATCTTATCAAAGTGTCCTTGGGTGGAAACTTGCAGCTTTTTCAATGAATAAAATTATATTTGTCCACCATGATAGAAACTGACTTTTGTCAACTAAAGCACAATAACAGTTAGCCTGCGCACTGTGATCCAGAATGTGAAAATCATGGAAACAATTCGAAAACACAAAACCTTGCAAATGCAAAAACTTTTAACTCTACCATAAAGAGGATACCTTAAGCTATTTAGAACAAAAATCTGTATGGAAATCGGACTAACGAGTGCGGAGAAATTGCAATTTGAAGTTGACCAAAATTGTTAGGCATTGTTTTTGTTTACATTTCCGGTGTATCACTTTTTAAATGGGCCTAAAACAAATATTTCAACTTTTTATTTCTCCAGTCATACTCATCCGATTTCAATAAACTTTGTTTTAAGTTAAACCTCAATGTTTAAGCAATTAAACAGCATAACAATTCAGTGCAATTATGTCCATTTATATGTTCATTTCTCACATATTTACAATTGTGTAATTTTAGCAGTAAAACAACACGAGACCCCAAAATATTTTCGTTTCTGGTGCAAACAAAAAAAGTGAGTAAAAAAGAGTCTTAGAAACTCATTTCATACTACACTGTAGGTAATGATAAAGATTTCTGCCAAACGGTTTGTACAGGTTCGTACAGGTAAAAATTTTATGGCTCATTTACAAAATCAAGTCATTTTAGGCCCATATGTGCTATTTTCTGTGATTTTCAGTTACTAAAATTTATATTGTATTTCTAGGTGGTTCTACTGCATGATTTTTTATTCTAATTGTACGATGGTAACTGATTGCAATTGTGAAGTTTTAAATTCCAAATTAAAAGAGAA